>VZTH01014971.1:0-118089 GCA_013397815.1 Aleadryas rufinucha | reverse complement strand
ATCCTCCTTCTTACCCTTTTTATGAATGGGCGTCACATTGGCCAGCTTCCAGTCATCTGGAACCTCACCAGTGAGCCAGGACTGCTGGTAGATGATGGAGAGTGGCTTTGCAAGCTCATCTGCCAGCTCCCTCATCACCCTAGGATGGATCCCATCCGGTCCCATAGATTTATGGA
Organism: Aleadryas rufinucha; assembly: GCA_013397815.1. Lineage (NCBI taxonomy): Eukaryota > Metazoa > Chordata > Aves > Passeriformes > Aleadryas > Aleadryas rufinucha. The sequence continues at coordinate 117,913 of VZTH01014971.1, read as the reverse complement.
TATCCAGGCAGCTCAGCAGTTCCCTGACTGCCTCCACTTGGATAACAGGGGGACTGTTCTGCTCCGTGACACTATCTACCAACCCAGGAAGACAGTTGTCCTGAGCACCATGTGTCCTTCCAGTAAAGACCGAGGCAAAGAAGTCATTAAGCACTTCCGCCTTCTCCTCATCTGCAGTTACTAAATTCCCTTCCGCATCCAATAGACAACAAAGGTCAGTCTTGCCCTTCCTTTTTTCATTAATATATTTGTAAAAGCATTTTCTATTGTCCTTTACAAGGGTTGCCAAATTGAGTCCAAACTGAGCTTTGGCCTCCCGTATCATATGTATACGTGTCATAACTGTAGAATAACTTTCTCAAATGGTCCTTGTGGATAGCAAAACTGTTTTTTGAAGCCAGATATGGGGTTTTGGTAAACTGAGTCAATGCTTTTAAGTTGCTGCCATAATAAACCAGACTCTGTTAATAATTCATGACTTTCAGATACATACAGTTGCTGTCAGAGAAGAAAAGGATCTTTACCATCAAATCTTGTTAAACCAGTGTTTGATATGAATAAGGCATATTTGTGCTTCTCTGGTACAACTGAAGTGTATCACTCCATTCAGGACAAGATCACGAGAAGCATCATAGGCAGCTACTTTGGACCTGCAAAAGAAATTCTATCTGTGCCTAATGAAGGGAAGTCTGCAAAGCAACAGTCCCAATTTTTTTTTCAGTACCAGGAAGTAATAAAAAATTAAGTTTACATGGGTTAGTCAGATATTCTCAAAATGTCACAATAGCCATTGTGGTACTCCTACTGTACTTCATCCTGTGCAATAAAAGCTACAAGAAAGAAACTTTTCAAGTACTACCCTACAACATAATACATGCTATTGAGTAATTTTTACACCTCATAGTCCATCTTTAGGCAGGGACATTGGTGGAGTTTTGTGTCAATTAAGTGTTTTTAAATAATCAAACACATTGCCTGTATCTGACCAGAGGAGTTGTAGATTCCCCCATGCCTGGAAGTGTTCAAGGCCAGGTTGGATGAAGCTCTGAGCAACCTGATCCACTGGAAGGTGTCCCTACCCATGGAAAGAGATGATTGTAAAGGTTCCTTCCAAACCAGTCTGTAATTCTATCTTTTATGTCACCTACCACATGTGTCTGTGTGCATTTCCCTGTGCAAGTGCATGAAGAGAATTGGATCTATGTTAGGACATTTAAAGTATTTCAGTTAACAATTTTGACATAACTTTAAAGTTATAATTTTTGCTGTTATTATCTGTGAAATCTTTGGAAATATTTCCAGATGGATGGATTACTCTTCTGTCAGTTACGGACTGTCAAATGGGAAGTATAATTTCTCTATGAATTCTCCCAATTTTGTGACACAGAGAAGCTCTAAGAAAAAAAAATGGGTTTTGAGACAAGCAAGAGCCATGGAGAGCTAAGCTGCAAAATTCTTCACACTTCTCCATTGTGAAAAACAGTAATTTTTGAAAGAACGCACCTGACTCTTCTCATGCAAAAGGCAAAACACTCAGATTTTTGTCACATGCTGGGTGTTCAGGAGATCACATGGTTTCTTAAAGAAACAGCTTTAAGTATTGTCCCTAAACTGTTAGAAAATGCTGCTCTATTTCTTGACTGCTGAAATATTCTCAACACATTGTATGGAGAATTCCAGCCCAGATTCTTTTTAAACTTGATCAAGTTATTAAATTTTGATTTGTCTAGTTACTTTGACTTTGAAGTTAATGGTTGATAATGTGAAGTATCTGAACTGCAGGCCTTCCTATCTATCACACACCAATATTTGCAGAGTAGAAAACAGTCTCTTTACAGTCTAGAGGAATCTACCAATTTTATGTGCTGTATATAAATTGCATCTTCTTCCTCTTGCATATGAATAAGTAAAGATATATACAACAGCTTAGGAAACCAGTTGAGAGCTGAGGAAGCAAATTATGTTGAGATGTTCTGAACATATCTGAAGGAAATATTAGATGCCAAGAGGCAGGGCGGTAAGCACAATTCCATGTGGTTTCCTGTGAGCCATGCAAAAAAAGTGTGGGTTATTGACATCACAAGAAAAACATAAAGACCCTTCCCTGCTTTGTGACCTGGAGCATTGGATGGGAACAGTCCCCATTACTGTGCTCTGCTGACAGAAATGATATATGGAATTTGACGATGAAGCCTTCCATAACTTAACCTCTCCCTCTTAACACATGGTATTTGGGGTGAAAATTATCCTTTTTTTTTTCTGCAACAACCTTACTTTGACCATGACACACCAGTCCTCTTTTCTTCCATATGCTTTGGCTTTTTGCTGTGGTTCATATGTATGAAGCCTTAAAGACAATCCTGGGTGTGGGATTGTTATACTGTGTTCCAAAATGCTAAAGAAATGTGGACTATTGCCAAAGCAATAACACAAACAATGCTGGACTGTATTAAAACTGCTTCAGTCTGCAAAGCTTGATTAAAGGAAATATGGCAAAGGTCTCTAAGTGTGTTGTTTCAAATAGTTTTTACCATGATTTGTTGAACTTAGGCTGGCCCTGAAAAGAAAATTCTCATCAGATTCAAAACAAGCCTCATTAACCGTGAGGTTATAGCATCTGGGGAGGATTAGCTTTTGGGTTGTTTTAAATAGTGCTGATCAAGATTAACCAGGAGCCTGTAATTTAAATCACTTAGTTCAACCTCTGGAAAATAATTTTCAATGTACACGCTAGTCTAAATTTGAGAAACCAGGTTTGCAGAGAGGAGGTGCCTATGAAAGGCCGTGATGACCTCATGAAAAGACTCTGTACCAAATTAATGTATTTTGCCCTCACCATTTATTCCAGAGAACACCATGGTAACACCAATGTAGCTATGCTTTTTCTTAAAGAAGCATGAGTTACCTGTTTTACTTGTATATAGCATTAAATTGACCGCACCATTTCTGTGAGTAATCCAAAGTGCATATGTTTGAATATTCAAAATTACATTTTTAATAATATTTTTATGGATCTAAGCATTTTCAGGAATATTATGATTTAGTCCAGAGGTTTCTGTGCAACTGGAGTCACATTCCCTTAAGTGCTATGGTAAAAATATAGGAAGAGATAGCCCAGGTAAATTCTATGAGCAATTGAGAATTAGAAGAGGAAACTCTTTAACAAGCAAACAAATGAGCAACTTCAGCAGAATAATGCTTTTAAGAGTTTTAGAAACTCAGCTAAACCTGACCAATTATTCTGATCTGACTAAAGCCACTGGAGCTGCTACTGAGGCACAGAACACAAACCTGGTCCTAGAATATATATTCTGCCTATTCCCATTTATTCAATCATTGCACTAATTGGCCTGATTATTTTCTGAACCTGACAATATTCTCTGATTCCACAAGCTTCTGTGCTGGAAAATTCCATCAGCCCATTAGCCACCATGAAAAAAGGCAGTAACTAGAAATGGATGGATGGATGGACGGACGGATGGACAGACGGATGGATGGATGGATGGATGGATGGATGGATGGATGGATGGAAGCCAAGAGATCAGAATATACTTTCTACCTGTTACTACATTTTATCTGTTTTAAATAAATCTTCATCAAGTGTTTCTTAGTTTTAGGATGGTGGCACTTGGGCTATCCGCTGTGCATTCAACACAGCAACCTTTCGTGACTGTGAACTCCATCATACCCTTCCTTGCCCTCCTAGTCTCTAGACTTTTGAAGGATCCCAGCCTTTTTAGTCTCTGTAAGGCAGCTGCTTTGTTCTCTTGGTTGTTTTCCCTTATCAATAGTCTCTGATCCCACTAGAATTGAATCCAGCACTAATAGTGTAGCCATCTTAAGAATTTACATGGAGGTAAAATTACATTTTCCACCTCCTTCTTCCTATCTGATGATATCCACTATTTTTTAACCGTTACTGGTTTATCCACTGAGCCAATAGTTTTTATAACCTGTCAGGGACAGTTAAAAAAAATCTTCTAATCTGTAACTCTCAGTTTGAATACTAGCACCACGGAGTTGCATTTATCACTTGTATAAATAAATATTTGTTGGATTCTGTATCTATGTCATTTGTCATAAGATACACTAAACCAGTTTATAGAAATGATACAATTTGTATGGTGAACAAGATAATCTAAGTATCCTTCACAAAGTTTTCCTTCCTAAGATTATATCTTTCCTTTTTAATTATGGCTAAGTGTTCCTAGTTGCGTCCATTTAGGAATAGCAACACCTGCCATTATGTGAGAGTTGAGCTGAAGAACAGGTAGATCAACATTTGTTTGACAACTCAGGAAAATACTCAACCATAGAAAATGTTGGAACACAGGAATGCCAAAAAGGAGTTAACTACAATGTAAAACTTCCCTGCTTCTAATACCAGAGAGAATTCTGAATTTTTGTGCCTACTGCCAGGGCACTGGGACCAAGAAGATGACATAAAAGACATTTGGAAGCACCTGGGATCAGAAAATGACAAAACTAATTCTGCCAATGTGTTTTGCAGCACCAAAGACGGACTTGTTTGACTTCTATTTCTGTAAAGGATGTCTGTTCAAAAAATTTTTCACATCTCAATATCCATCTTTTTGCTTACAATGTAAAGGACTTCACCACCAACAAAAGCTTCTATTGCTGTCCAGGAAGCACATCTAATCAGTTTAATGAACTTCTGCCAGATCTGAGAAAGTATCCTTTATAAATAATTTAGCCTTAAGATATAAACTCATTCTATTCTCTGCAGTGAACTGCCTGGTCTAGTAACCATCATCATCTCCAAAAATCTCATATAATGTGAAAAATTTTGAATTACACTCACTGCCTGCAGCCATTATAATAATAAAATCTTTTTTCTCTGTTTTGAAGCCAAGCATCTATATTTCTCCTAGGTAAAGGCATTGAAATTCGATGAAGAGACAGGTAATAAATGAGAGAATTTTCTAAGGTAATAACTACAATTCTCTTTAAAGGTCATCAATAGATGAGAAATTATTATACTCTGTTAATATTACTTATAATGTTCTGATTGGGTTCCATTGCAGGTGAAAATGAAACCTCAGTTGCCACTCATTCTTTTATTACAGAGAAAACAAATTAGCACTGGACTAAGCATTAACAGTGAAAAATGCTCTCTGTTGTGCTGGAGTCTTTTAAAATAAAGGGCAACTACAGAGCCAGTAACTATTTTGTTTTTAAATTTCAGAACTAGACTCTGATTTGATTGATTGTTCATTCATGTGAAGCAGTAAAAAAGAAACCAACTCAGAAAAGAACTCTGATTCTGAAATTGTGCTCATACAATCTGTACTCCTAAACTCTTTGTTGGCTCACAACAAGGTTGTAAGATAATGAAGTTATTACTTACAACAAGGTTGTAAGTAATAAAGATCAGCAGGAATGAAGTTATGCCTCTGCATAGAAGAGGATGTATTTATGATAAGAGGTACACAAAAATAATGAAAATATAACAACAACATTAATAATGTTGCTTAATTTTGATGTGGCAGCCTTTTTTCATTTATGAATTTATATTTGCATACATTAATTAATGAAGCTAGGTAAAATGACAAGTGTCATATTGATAAATAAGTATTCTTTGATCTATTCGATTTCGGACTATAACAGAATATGAATCTGTTTCAGGTCCTTTTTTCATCATTGAGACAACATTTTCTCTTCAAAAGATGAAAGACACCTAGAGGTTGTTTAAAGCACATGGGAATTTTCAAATTTCTGAAGTTTAAGATCTTAAATTAGAAAGAATTAGATGTCTCTGGAGAGCATTTTACATCACTCATGTATTATAAGCCCAATGGTATGATATGTTATTATTTAGAATTGCATTCTAGAGCTAGACTCGAAGACTTCACAAACCAGAGGTGCATTCTTTTTGTTTAATAGATGTTGATGTTTTTTTTCATTAATTTAGCCAGATTTTGAAATCATTATATTTCAGTGGAAAAGGAATATCAAGTGGCTTAGGAATAAGAGCTACTTAAACTTCGTGGAACTTTAGAAGTCCCATGAAGACTTTAGGTAATGATGAGTTAAGATTAGGTACTATTTGTACTACTACTGGTAGCGACTATCTTAGACCAAAATAAAGGCATTCTTGGAGGCACAAAGAGAAGGAGTTTAGAATACATTTCTAATTAATTCCTAAGATTATATGAAAAACAGACAGAGAAAACCTAGACTGGCTTCAGGATCATTTCCATGTCTAAACATATACACATACAATTCATTCCATAGTATTAATATGAATGTCTGTTGCACAACTTCATTCTTAATCAAATATATTTTGGTCACTGTAATGCTCCTTGCTTTTTTCCCCATCAAATATGCATTTATTGAATGATTTACACACAAACTCAGTGATATTCACATGCATACGCGATGTGGGCAGAAATTCAACCCTCAGCAGCTGGAATGTATGTTTGACATAAGAGCACAGTGTTACAAAAGGCACAAATCTTACTCTTAAGAGAGGTTTCCATTTGCTGTGGTTTAACCCCAGCCAGCCACCAAGCCCCACACCTGCTTGCTCACTCCCCCACCAGTGGGACTGGGGAGAGAATTGGAAGGGTAAAAGGTAGAAAATTCATGGGTTGGGATAAAGGCAGTTTAATAGGGAAAGCAGAAGCAGTGCATACAAGAAAAGCAAAACAAGGAGTTACTTCACTGCCTCCCACGGACAGGCAGCTGCTCAGCTGTCCCCAGGAGGGCAGGGCCCCGCCACACCTGACGGTCACTTGGGAAGACAAATGACATCACTCCAAATGCCCCTCCTTCTTACTTCTTCTCCCTTCTTTATATGCTGAGCACAAGGTCACATGGTCTGGAATATCCCTTTGGTCACTCTGGGTCGCCTGATGCAGCTATGTCTCCTCCCAACTTCCCATGCACCCCAAAATCCTCCCCTGTGGTGCAGCATGGAAAGCAGAAAAGGCTTTGGCTCTGTGTGAGCCCTGCTCAGCAAGAACAGAAACATCAACCCTGTGTTGAACACAAATCCATAACACAGCCCCATACCAGTCACTGTGAGGAAAACTAACTCTACCCCAGCCCAAACCAGCATACCATTTTTCTGTAATAAAGTTTCTCGGATTATTTCACCATTTTTTATACCTTAGCTTAAGTGATTGTCAAGTTTAAGCAAAAACATAAAACTGCTTATTGTGACATTTGGCTAATTAGTGCCTTCAGGGGCTCACTGAACTTAATACAGCAAGAGAACTGGTGCCATTTTCATTTTATGTTCCAAGTACAGACAGACCTCAAGAACATTTGGTACTTCATAATCCAGCCACCTCTATAGCCTGAATGATAAACTGCCACTTACTTAGGGAAGAGTTTAGTGCAGGTATCTAAATGTGAGGAATAAAGGTCCTTTTCCTTATATATGGCATTTGTAGGTCAACAGCCTTCACTACCCAAAATGAGTGATAGTTCCTTGCCATTACTCTGTCTAGATGACCTTTGTCTACACAATCCACTCACACATATTTTGTTTTCACTTTTTAAAGGATGCATACGTTAATGCAGAGGGATCATTGCCTTTTCTCCCACCATTTTCAGCATCAGAATAGTGCTGAGTAACCTTTAGATCACATGAATTATTAAGGCTTGGCCAGCTGGAAAAGGCAATGGGTCCCACCAAGGCAGTGATGACAGAACACATTTCTTCCTTCTATTTTTACCTGTCTTGGAACACTGATGAAACTAGCATGACCTTGTGACCTTGTGATTGCAACCCAGCAAGTGAAGTTTCATAGAATATCCTTGAAATGCTTTTCATTTAAGAAAAGGTATTTCAGATTTCTTTGTTCATGGAAAGACTAAGTCAGCTGGTCCTCTGGTTTTATGTGTTTCTCTCTTTTTTTTTTTTTTTAACCAATTTGCCATATGCATGACAGAAAATCTCTTCTTACTTCTAGATACATGAAGCTGGGTGTTATCTGCACCTGACTTCTGAACATAGCAGGAGATCCAATTATCTGAAATGGTATCTCAGCAGGAAAGATGGACTAGGATAGGTTTAAGATATTCCAAGCTTTGAAAAGGCCTTGAATATCTTATGTAATTTAAATATCCCTGCAGCATTTATATTACAGACTTTTAGAGTCCCTTGTCACTAAATCCATTTAACCTACTGGAAAGCTGTCAGGCAAAAGGAAACTATTCTGCCCAGGAACTAGGAATGCAAATAGTTCCCCTGAAGAAGTTCAAGGAACCACAGTTCCTTGCACAATTGTTCTCAATTCTGTGCTTGCCAGCCATGACAGAGTCTCATTTAAAGTTATGCTGCTGCTGCTTCCAAATCAGTTCTCTAAAACAAAACAGTTGTTTTCATCCTTAAAGAAAACTTTAAATAAAAAGAATTAACTCTACTGATCCTTTTCAGCAATTCATAAACTCCTTGGATGCTAGCTCTGAGTTGAAAATAAGTACAACATACTTCCAACATATTTAAGCTACTGCATGAAATATTTAATACCCAGGAGGATTATTTTTTCTTCTCCATAGAATATTACAGACCAAAATCTGTCAATATGTCAAAATTTGTACCCTGCAGCAGATGTTCAGCTGTGCAAAAGAAATTTTCCTTTTCCTTGTTATATTTGAAGAAAATTGTATGTATAGAAATATGGTCAGAATTGAAACAGTCACAACGACATAATATGCATGTCAAATTTTTTTTAACTCTAACATTTTTATATACTGTCTTTATGAAAGACTTTATAAAGCATACTCTATATCTGCCCACTCTGCAAGGAATGTGAAAAACATCTTTATTTTCTTCCAACTTTACAGAGATTAATGTGTCTTTAGTAACACTGCATTTTGTTGTTTGGATGCATTTTCATCCCTCATTCTTTTTCTGTATTTATGGCGGGGTGGTTTTTTTTGTTTTGTTTCTAGTATCATTGGAAGGAGAGGAGAGAAGCGCATCATACATTAGCTGTTCTATGAGATTAGCCCTAATGCAGAGCATGACCTAAATATGCTTTGTAAATAAGGCAGTGCATTTCTTATCATTTGGCATATTAAACAGTTTAGCTGAGATTGGAAACATTCCCTATAATCTCCAAAATAACCCGCCTGTAATATTAAAAGAGTGGAAAGGTGGACCTATTTCTCCCTTATTTGGTAACTTTTAATATATGACTTCAGACATAATTATCATCAGTAGGGAAGTTTGCTTGTGTTTTTATACCCCCTTGCATGGATATAATGTACACACTAGTGAAATTGAGAAACATTCCGTCCCACCATCCTTTTCCTGCAGTTTGTATGACATAGGCTGTAGGCATACTTTCTTTTCTGATTCTTGCTGTGCCAGCTGGAGATATTATACACATTCCTCCACCTCAAGTTATTCAACATTCTCTATAAATGGGCTCTGTCCTTGAGGCACAGTCACTCAAGTTAGCCCAAACCACTTTCATATGGTGTTTATTCTAACCTGTCTGACTGCTTGAAATGCTCATTTTATTTCTTTTTTCTTTAGTAGAACTGGGGGCAATGAAAAAAATGCACTTTGGAACACTGTAGGTGATACAACTGTTTGCAGAGGCAATCTCTACCCAAGAGAAATAGCAGTAAAATAACCACTTCAGGATTTGTAAATATGTCCTCTATAAAATTAAAATATCTGTTCTTTTTTATTATTATTACACATATTACAGTTGTGCTAGAGAGGGTTTTTTAATTATAACTCTTACTTTCTGTTTCTAAGAGAAGACCTGCTAAAGAGCCATGAATACTTTTATTTTGGAAATGGGAAAGAAAAGACAGAACTCATATCTCTTGGTTATAAAAATGATCACAATTTCAAACACTTCTTGGTGAAAATATTTTCAAAATATTTGTATAGTGTATTGTATTGCTGATTAGGGAAAAAGAATGCTTCCTATAATGGTTTTCTGCAGGATCTAGTAAATTTCATTACATTAGGACACACCATTTTCACAGCTTGAATCTCAAGATCCTGTACTATGAGGACATGGAGGGGAAAATCATCTTTTGAAGTGTAAACTGATCTGAGATGGAGAACAATGACAAACATGAAGAGCCGCATAATGCCGTTTTGTATAGTCACTTATCTTAGAATCAAAGATGCTAACGAGAGGCTTTCAGATAACTGAAATCTAAGGGAAGGGCTGCCAGCAGTTTTTTGTACTTATTCTGACTGAATTGGAAGATTCCCTTTGGGCCAGAGCTAGTGTCATTAACATTGTACTTCCTAAAGAAGGGCACAGAATTTCAGTATTAATTAGTGTGTTATTGATCCGAATGTTTAACTTCTAGCTGTAGTTAAAAGTTAATATATTTATAAAGTAGGGGTTTTTTACTTTCAATATGCGGCTTATGTGGCATTGGCAAATGCATTGATTAGAACAAACTAAAGGCTTAAAAACATCCTTTCCCGTGAGAATAATTGAAAAGTCTAGTGACTTACTCTGCAGATGGTACAGACAGACACAATAAGCCATTTTAAATACTCCAGCATGCATGGTAAATTACTCATAAACATTTTTAGCATCCAAATTCATAAACATTTTATACATGAAAATTAAAAACTCTGAGAAAGCAGGCCCATGTTGGGCAATATGGCAGACGTGGCTAAGAAGTGGAATGGATGGTTATGTATAAGTGTAACACAACAAGTTCAGAATAGTCAGTGCAAACACTGAACTGAATATTATCAGACAAATACATTATTCAGCAACTATTTCAAAGCCATCACCCTGACCATCTGGATGTTAGAACACAGAGGTGAAAGCACAGTAAGTATATTACTATCCAAGGGCTTTTCTAAACACAAATTCCAGAATTCATTTTCATATTTTTTACTGAAATCCCTTCATTAAAAAGAAAAACAAAAGAAGCAATCTTCTTCTGGGAAGAATACAGCAATACAGAGTTCATTGATTCACTGTGAAAATAAAAATTCCCATTGAAATATCTTCCATATTGTCAAGTTCTCTGAACTCTGTTCCTTATCCACAGCAAGCATTATAAGAAATCTTCAAGTTTTCTTCTTCTGAATTGTCAAAAAATAATGGATGCTCTCGAGTAAGGTTAGTTCTCTTTGATTTTGATTTTGGTTTTGCCTGCTAGGGTGCCATCTGCACTGAGTGAATAACACAATTTTCTATCAAGGCTGTATTGCATGCAATTGCCAATGTATGTTAAAGTTCTGCAGGGTGAGTTTCACTATGAAATAGGATCTTATTGCTCTGAATTGGTGCAGAAATCATTTTCTTTTCTCTGCAGTCACATTCTTGCTGTGTACTTTACCTCTACTAACCTATACCAATACCAAAAAAGAGAAAATAATTTGGTTCATCATCCCACCATTCCAACACCACACTTGACCCTATCAGTCACAAAGATTGCGAGACATGGGTGATGACACTACATCAACTTCCCTAATGACAATTCACTTAACATGGGTTAAAATACCAGCAAGGCAATTTATTCTGACCGTGGTTTCAGCCATGCCAAAGACTATGACTGCAGGGCTTTTTTTCCAGATCATTTGATTGTGACTTTTTCTGCAAAGCCATAAGTTTGGATTTCTACTTACCAAATAATTTCATTAACAATCCACCTTTCACTGATGAGTGTGTGTCAATACAAGTTAAACTTTTCTGCCACTAGAGTCAGATGATTATAAAACCAAGTCTTTTCCAAAACCTAGACCTCCAAGCTCCAGGGCACCAAAAATATTTAAAATTTTCTTCTACTTACTGTACTAAAATTAGATGCCTTACAATTTAAATTACATTAATTATAAACTTCAACATTGAAAACTTTAAAAAAAAACCCAACTATCTGCTGCCTGTAGAGAAAAGAAACCATCATGACTTAGAGTTTACTAGAGTCTGAGTAATAACGATTTCAAGGTTGTGGACTGACAGGTCAGCAGAAATAAAAAAGGACTGTTGAATGTCAGACAGATAAAATCACCTCCTTCTCAGGATTTGTTGAAATCATGTTAACAACAGGCATTTGTTTAAATAGCTTGAAAAGAGTGATAATATTGATTTGTCTTTACGGGTACATATTTTGAGAGTAACTCTTGTCTAGATTTCTTTGAATTGATGTCATTCAAAAATGAACCACAGTGGGAAGAGAAAGGTGGCAGCTAATTAAATGGTATTTATTCCGAATAGAAGTTGTCCCAGGAAAAGTACACACCCTTAAACCAAAGAGAATTTAATAACTGCACCTGTTTTCATCCCAGGGAAATGAGACACTGTCTGAACAGTACCAACACCTGGTGAAAAAGGTATGTCACCTGGAGTTTAGTCTTGTCCCTATTGCTTAACATTCAACTGCAACATTTTTGCATTATAAGGTTTTACTGAGACATATAAAATCAATCTAGTGAAAATACTACTTTAAATTCCATGCTTTATACATGGATTCAGAAAAAAATAATATATACTACTAGAGCAAAGCTGTTAATTCCCCCTTCATTCAGAAATATAGATTGGAAGACACCAAAGCTAGACTGTTTGTGATATTACCACCATCCTTTAGTTTAAATGCTTTCTTCCTCCCTCATTTTTCCTGAAAAAAGGTAGCTACAATTATATGCACAAAACCTTACCAGAGTCTTGTACAAAATACACAGTACACAGTTCTGTGCCAGATACATCGTTTCTGATATTCCCAAGTACAAAATTAATCTTTTCCTACAGCCACATCGTGCTGGTTGCTCAGGGACATTCTGTGACTGATTCATATACCCACATCTTTCTTCCACTCTGTCACTTTTGGCTGATCAGCTCCCAAGTTATAGCAGAAATTTCTTTCCTCCTCAGTATAGGATCTTTCACTTTTATACTATTGTATTTGATCCCATTAGCACTGCTGCACTTCTTAAGGTCATAGAGTTCTTTTTCATCTCACAATTTACCATTAGCTGTTCTTCATCCTCACAACAACATTGTCCTTGTATTTGGCAGTAGATTTCTCACAAGACAGCCCCTTTGTGACAGGCAAGAAAAAAAGGGGGGACAAGGAGCAATACAAGGGGGATCCTTCCACTTTCTTTCTTTCATCCCTGTGAAACTCCTGCCAGTCCCCTGCTGATGAGGTCCTTCGAGGCTATGCCCAGAGGGCCTGCTGCACCTAACACCTGATTGCTGCTGGAAGGAGCTGGCCTAAGCCAAGGACCTTGCTATATACAGTCCCTGTCATTCAGAGCAAGCACTGAGTGAGGTTTATCAGCTCCAGCAAAACTCCCCATGTTTCTTTGAGGAAAAACCTTACTCTGCCCTGTTTGGTTACACAGAGAAATGAAAGGGAGGACTGAGGGCAAAGAAATTCCATGATGTCTGACTACACGGACCTGAATATAGAGTGATTTCCTTCACTTTAACTTCTGTCAATCACAAACTCAATAACTGGGTGTTTAAAGACAGAGCAATATTTCTTCCTGGGACTGGAAGGATATGTTAATATGAAGAGAAGCTCCTGGTTTAAGCCATCTAGAACTATGGTTTTGAGGAATAAGAAGACCTGTTAAGGATTGAGTATCTGGTTCCTTTGGTTCCTTACAACTGAAGGACGGCTTTTTTTTTTTTTTTTTTTTTGGGGGGGTGTGGGTTTTTTTTATTGGTTGGTTGGTTGGTTTGGTTTGATTTTTTTTGTTTTAGATCCTTCACTGTTCATCAAACATTTGGTAAATATTAAAAGATGTAAAGTCTGTTTTGTGAAAATGAGTGTCAGAAATTCTGATTCTGAAAATATGCAGTTGTTCATGATTTTTAAAAATCTCATTTTTCACTGTGAGGTACAAATATTTAGCCATGTTTTCTAAGCTTTGACAGGTCACTCTTGAGCACTGGCTAAGCAATTGTTCACATCCAAAGTATAAGCTCCTAAGGATGATTTCAAATTTCTTTTCCACATCAACACTGCAATGTCTATGGGTTGTCTACTGACAAAAACAACGTCCTGCAATCTTGTACCCCAAGAAAATTCCTTGTCAGGTTTAGGAAAATCTAATGTATTCTCAGTGTACATTCTCTTTCATCCTGCCATATATACATGGTACATATTCGTTGTATGTGTGGCATATTTATATAACTCTATATGTCTCACAGATGTTGATAAGCCATATATGTATATATATGTGTATGCCATATATCTACACAACATACATACCTAGTGCTGCCTCTCATAACACTCACTGGTCTGTGCCTGCATGCTCTTGGGAACAAGCAAAGAAAAAAATATGAAGAAAGTCTTGGACATTGCAGGAAGTTCCACATTATGTTCTGCATGTTATTGTAGTAGTTTGTTATCATAATTGTCCCTGTGGACATTTAAATTTTTTTTGTGCCTGTTTTAAGAGTTTATCTTTGCCAGCAGCCCAGTGATCTATTACATTCACCTCTATCTCTCCACTTTGTTAACTGTTTCAAACAACTCTGCACGATAACTGAGTCACATTTTTCCTTAGAGGAGCAGGATTGGCATGATTGTATCAGGTTACACTTACTTACCTTACTCTTTAATTAGGCTTTTCAGGGCATTCCCCTGAGCAAAATTACAATTTGCTAAGGTGTAATTTGCAGGATATTCCCTGGGTCCTGTTTCAATCAGAGGAAGCAAATAAGTGACTTTCCTATTTCAAGCACAGTGACCATTTTAAGGATAAATTTCTTTTCATTAACTCTGCTGCTTCACGCTTACTTCAGGCCTGTCAAAAGAATATTCTGCTGCCCTAGTTGCTGAGTTGCTCCATAACTTCCTCCTCTGAGACTTCAATCTCTGTCAAGACCATGCTGTTATTTCCATTTAAAAAGTGTCCTTGGAATAGGAATTTCCCCAATGGCTTCTACAACAGGGACTGAAAGAAATTTTTTCATCGGCTGCTGAGATACTTCACTCACTTTTTTAATTGCTCACCATGTCACGATTCTTCTTGGTGATCTAGAGGTGTCTCCAGCCACGCATACAGATTCCTTGCTCCTAATGTGTTTTAAGTGGATGCCTCTTTTTCCTTACCATCCTCAGCTCTGCATCTCTGACTTAATCATAGAATCATAGAATCATTTAGGTTGGAAAATGCCTCTAAGATCGTCAAGTGCAACCATTAACCTGGCACTGCCATGGTCACCACTAAACAGTATCCCCAAGGGCCACATCCAAGTGTTTTTTCCAGCCCTTCCAGGGATGGTGATTCCACCACTTTCCTAAGTAGCTTGTTCCAAGGCCTCAACATCCTTTCAGTGAAGAAATATTTTCCAACATCCAATCTAAACCTCCCACAGTGCAACTTGAGGCCATTTCCTCTTGTTCTATACCTTGCAGGCACCATCACTCTCTGCACTCAGCCATCCACCCAGTTTTTAACCCAGTGAACAGTTCACCTGTCTAAGGCATGGGCAGCCAGTTTCTCCAGGACAATGCCATGGAGACAGTGTCAAAAGCTTTACTAAAGTGCACGTAGATGGCATCCACAGACTTTCCTTCACCTACTAAACTTGTAAATAGAAGTTCATTGTCATAGAAGTTAGGTTGGTCAAGCAGGACCTGCCTTTCCCAAACTCTAGCTGGCTGGGCCTGGTTTCCTGGTTGTCCTGCTCTCGCTGTGTGATGACAATCAAAATGATCAGCTCCATGACCTTCCCTGGCACTGAGGTCAGGCTGACAGACCTGTAGTTCCCTGGATTCTTCTTCCAATCCAAATAATCACTCAATCATTGCAGACATAGCATATGGCCAAGTCAGTGTGGCCCTCAGGGAATAGCTGTGCCTGCAGACCTGCTGAGCCAGACTATCCACAGGAGTTGTAAAACTTCCTTCAAAATAAGGATTTATGCTAAGGCATACATCATGAACTTGTTAACCAAAGGACTCAGAAAGAGACTCTGATATAACATAATGCACACTAACATTACATTTTTACAACATTTTTGCTACCTCAATGTCTTAGCATAAGCCTTCAGACACTTTATTAAATGGGATATTTTCAATTAAGATCTCAGAGAAAATTGAGTAGAGAGCAGAGAATTTGACTCAATGATTGAAATTTATTTAAGACTGCTGCTGACAATCAAAACCTAAAGGGACAACATAATACAGCACAATGAAGCCATTACTCTGAATTTATCTATGCATTTTCATGAAAATAGTTTAGTTTCACTTCCATAAAAACAAATCAAATTTTCTCTGGGATGTTTTTTCTTATTTTCTTTTTGGGTTTTTTTTTACATTTGAGTTTTACACCGTGGTTCTGGGAAAAAAAGCACTATGATTAGTACTGTAAATATTGGGGAAATGCTATCTCCTATTAAGCTGGTAGTTAAACCTCCTTGCTAACAGGTACTCACAGTCTCCAAACCAGCTCGATCATCATGTAAAGTGAAAAGATCAATATTTAAAACATAACCAAGAAAGGGGGTTCCCTGCATGTATCTAGATAGCAATAAGTATCAAGTTCCTTTTTCTCAATTTAAGTTATTAATTAGACACAGAAAAATTGGATTATTGCAACATGCAGTACATGGAATTAAATCTTTAACTAGTTTGGAGAATTTGAATATCTTTTTAGGAGTGCTTTCAAAGAAAGAGACAGAATGATCTCTCAAGGTGGTTCAGGAGATATGAGAAAGATTTTTCTAAGAGCTTGAGTATTTCTTTATATGCCAAATAAAAAGGGCATATATTTCTTTTTCACTATTCAAAATTATCTACAAATCATGTCACAATTAATTGTTCAGAATTTCCCTTACATTAGGAATGCCTATTGTGAATTATTGCTCAATTGCATTTGACAATGCAAAATCATGGTCAAGGTATGGTATAGCTCCCACAATTTATCTGAGGGAAAAAGGAATTTCTCAGATGGGTTGAATAGATAATATCACTGATGGTTCCTTTACCCTTTCAAAACCCAATTGTTGCTACCCTTAGAGCCAAATTTCCTCATAAAACCACATTTTAATGGATGATGGCAAATTTCTGGAAATCCATCAGTGTGTTGTTATCTAACGCAGTGAGTTCAAGTGTTTTACTCCTGAAATGATGCCCTTATACACTGTCACCTAAAAACATGACCAAAGTGAAAAGTCAGATGGAAAATGTCAAATGTGTCTTAGGAAGGTACCTACAGTTACAAGTGCCTTTAGTAGTATTACTGCAGGCAAAAGTCCAAAAATACAGTTTGCAAACTGATAGCCTGTGTGTGTGTGCCTTTGCATGTGCACAAAGTGCACTGAAACATCCACACCTGTATGCAGTCCACCCCTAACCAAGTCTCCATTGTACTAACAACTCTGCAGTCCCAATCTAGATAATTTTACATTTCTCCTTATCCATTGTCAGATCCAGGTATGCAAGGATCAAAATTAAATCTGTTGCAATAGTGAAATGTAATTCAAATTTCAGTGCTATGAAGGGCATGAAAATATCTTGTCTGTCTTGGAGTACGGCATAAAGGAGAGCAATAATTTCAGAAGAGAAAGAACTATAGGTATTTCAGTCAGTTATTGAGGAAAGTGTTGCTAACCTTATGTGAAGTATGGCATAGCAACAGCTTTCAGGACTGCTCTGGCATGTCTGTGAAGTGTTTTTTGCATGGTGTAGTTAATAGCACTATTTCTCTAAACTACTCACTATTAATAAGTAATTTGCCTCTTCATTGTCATTACAGTCAGAAAAAAACACATTCTCATATAATTTAGAATTTTATTGATTACAATGCACCTACACAGCTGTGTCAGACTTAGGTCAATCTTAAAAACTTTTATCCAGCAATTTTTTAACACAGGAGAACTTTGCGTGCAAATTGCTACATGACAGAAAATAATTGCAAAACCATGTCAGATAGAAGGGTGAGGAAAATTCCCAGAATGATTACAGGTAAAAATAAAGTGTGGGTAGATTTAAGGAGAACTCTTTTGTATGCTTTTGTGAAGAAAATCTATGAACTTTATTTTTGTAAAGGAATCTTCACAAAAAAAACCCCTCTTTCTGGTTTTGTTGAAATGAAAGCCTAATGAGTAACCTATGTGAAGCCGTTAACTGAGAAAGGCACAGATGCTTTGGGAAGTTCTCCTGGTGTACTGCCACGAGCTTTGGTGACTGCTTCTTTTGAAGCTTCTGGAAGTCTTTGTCCCTGGATATTTTTAGTCCTGGATTGGTCCAGTCTCTGCTGCTTTTGTTCATCCCACAATAACAACAATAGCACTTGGCAGTGACATGTGATGCAAAGGTGTTTTAGTGCTGCTATACATACTACAATTAATTTTCAAAACAGCCTTTTAAGTATTATTAGCTATTTCTTTATTTTTTTTTTCCCCAGAATAAGAAGATGAGATACAACACACTGAAGGCACATATCCAAAGTTTATTGTCAGCTAAGTACTAAAACTCTCCTGTTGCTGGCTATTATTGGGCTTGGTTTAGGCTGTGAGACCTGGTTTGTTACACTTGCAAAAACTTTTCTGCAGAGATTTACTTTTTCTTAGAAGTTTCACTTAGAAATTTGCTGTGGAATGTATTGCAGAGAATTCAACACTGAAATAATTGTCAGGGTTTAAAAGTTCTTCATCCAAGTGTCAAACTAGTCTACATGAACTAAGATACACAAGTTTGCATCTTATTGGTAAAGACTGCATTCCAGTGAAAGCCAAAATTTCCCTCTCACTCCATATTTTGAACCTGCATTTAGAGCTACACCCAGGTGAAATGCCCTGCACCTCAAAACACATTAATTGGGCTGCCAATACATTTAAATGTTGTGTGTTTGCAGTACCCTGATAGAGGGACCAGACCTTTGCAGGAATTGTGAAACCATCAGGATTACAAAGCCAAACTCAGGTCCCAGAAACTGTTGTCAAAGTTGGTTTTGTTTGAACCTATTCACCCTTTACCTCCCCTTTCCTATCCTGCATTGATTGTTGTTTTCTTTTGGGTTTCTTGAAACCCTTCTTCTCTCTAAAACAGACAGAAAAAGTTAAAGATGAATACTTTCATTTCACATGAAATTGCACAACTCCAGAGCAGTGAGAGGTTTACATTTTATCTACATACTTATTTACATTTATCAGCAAATAAAATGTTTTCAGGAAATATTTTGCATTCAGCAATGTGGCAGATATGCAACAGCAATGAAAGTCAACTCTGTGATTAGATTCAGGCCCTAAATGGGGCAGAGTCACCTCACTTACAAAAGAACATCAAAATAAATCCTGGATTTTTAATAAAGATAAAATGTTGTGACATCTTAAAAATATTTAAGAAATTAAAATTTTGATATATTTCAAAAGAACTTAAGTAGCAGCAATTACATCAGACACTGGCAACAAGCTGTCTGGATTCAATTTTGCCATTCCTTGGGAGAGGCGTATTCTCCAGTTCCCACACAGCTGGGTCTATGAGGAACACCACTAGAACATAAGGATCTACGCCATTATTTGCAAGCCTATAAAACAAATATTCAATAATTCTTAAGGTAAGCATATTGCAGTTTTGACCTTATTCCCACCTGCTGTTCAATGACATCTCTTGATTGATCCTCTAATGTACGTAGGAATAGAATCTCAAATGAGGGATTAAAATAAAATTATTCCCACAGCAAACATAATCCTAGTCAATATTTTATAAAACCTTGACTTAGGTGATCATTTCATTTGCGTTCCTTTTAATAAAAGAAGATTTACACGGCCTATGATGGCACTAACCTTTTCCTTGGATGGGTAGCACATGTCATATATTTACGTAATTATCTGATAGATCTCTTGAATTATCACCAGGGAAAAAAGCATGAAAACATGTCAAAACTATTTAAAGGGACCATTACATGCAGTTATCTGTCCCTACCCTGTTTTCATTTCTCTATTGATAGGATGTCGCAGCCATATCAAAATCTTTGGTCATTGCTTGGGAAAAAAAACTTCTCATGAATTTTTACATTCTAAAAGCAGAAGAAACTCCATCCCATGGCAAATTAAGGATCTCTTTTGCTGCCCAACAGCTATTAAGATCACTTTGAAACTACTTAGTCAGATTTTGGTCCATTCTTATTCAAAATCTTTCTTTGTCCTTTCTCTTCCTCCTAGTAATGAGGTTCGCTATTCCCTCTTGAGCAATATTAACTCTTGCACAAAAGGCTGTAGGAAAGGACTGAGGTGGCCAGAGTTCAAGTGACATCTAAATGGAAAATTGGTCAAGTGCTGTCCCTCTGCACACAGTTAATTTAACGCATTAAAGTGTGTATTATGTAACTGGAAATAGAGAGTACAAAAGAAATCTTCTGGCCATGTGACTTCATACACTGGGATTTTGCTTGCAAATGTAGCTACTTATAATGATCATAGCATGTTCATTTGGGGTTTCTCTTCCTTTCATCTTCTGCTACTGCTTCCTGTGAAGGGTAATCTATGTCAGACTAGAGAGCAGATGTGGTGGAAAACAATTTATAGCATTTAAAACATAGAGAAAAGTAATTAGGTGAATTGTCTCCACTTAGATTATCAAAAGGAGCTTTGAAATCCAGCTCTTTGATTTCCTGCACTTTGTTTCATGCCTTTGTAATACAGTTTCAGATGTGCTGTGGGGCCAAGGTTTTTTGTACTTTCAGAGACAACTTTGGAAACAAAAGTCTATTGTGAACATAGTGTATAAACATTATACAAACTGCTATTTTTAAACATATAGGTTGAAAAGGAAAGACATTTAATAAAAGCAAATTAAATTTTTCAGAAAAAATTAACATCACCACATCATCATCAAGAAATTCAGAAGCTCAGTTTATTTGTTTTTTAACTATGAAAGCTGGTTTATTACTTTGAAACAGCAATGATTCATAAAGAGATATACCTGGACATGAAAAGATGTTTGATTTAACTATTCTTTTCAGTGAATTGGAAGAGAAAAACATTCTCCATGTACAGTTGTAGTGTAATAACAGTAAATTTATTTTATAATTTTATTTTGACAGTCTAGACCAAAATCATGTGTCTGGTGCCTCACCCTTCGGGTTCATTTAAATTAATCAAACACATTTCAACGTGCTGGGCAATTTGGTATGTGCACTTTTGTCAACAAGGGAAAGCATAGTGTATATGTACCATTGTATTTTTCCCCATATTAATGAGTCCATTTTTCCAGTAGCTGCTTAATGTTCTCCACAAAAACAGGCACAATTTTCTCCACACAGATTATTTTGCAGTGACTGTAATGACAGTGAATTTGGTTTTAGCTAACTGTTCCTACATACTGCAACTTCCTTCTGCTGCACCCAACAGCAGCTACCATACAAAAATGCTGCTGTAGTGGTACATTAGCAAACCTCACCGCAAACACAGCCTGAACACAACTTACTCAGAAACTCTGAGTTGCTTTTATTAGCTGGAAGCTTCATGTTTTCTGTTTTGGTTCAAACTATACAGTTCAGCTCAATACCTTTGCAGATTACATTTCTTTAGTGACATTAATTGCAAGTTTTACTCTTCATTTCTTCCAACAGCCTGAAGATTGTTTGACTTCATTCCTTAAGTTATGCTGTTCCTTAAACTAGGCCATGCTTTCCCCCTCACTTCTTCAGGGAAGTTTGTGAGAAAAAGGGAGCTTCCCAGCACTTGCTCCCTGGGACCTCCTTTTCCTCCCAGGAAAAAGGCCAGACCAGCCACTGGCCTAAGGCAAGCCTTTTTTGTCTTTTCTATGGCCTCGAGGACTTGCACTAACTGAAAATATAGGGGCAAAGCAGCGATTACATGAACTCCCAGGGATGTAAGCTAAGAGAAAAACATGTGGGGTAGTGACAGCCTTGCCCATCACTGAGCCTGGGATATTTAAACCAGAGGGGAAGGGGAACTTGTGGCACTTCTTATTACATCGTTTGTCTTCCAGAGCAACCACTCCCTACTTCCCAGTGAGTGGCTGGACATACCTGAAATAGAGAATAAATCTTTCGTTCCCTTTGATTCCATGAGGGGCCTTTGCTTTTACTTCATTAAACTGCCTTTATCTTGACACACAAGGGGTTTTTTTCCATCTTATTTTCTCCCTCTCTGTCCTGCTGAGAAAGGAGAGTGATAGAGCAGCTTGGTGGGCACCTGGCACTCGGCCAGGATCAACACACCACACAGCCTTACATAACACAGACTTTGTGACAGTGATTCATGGCTTGAAACTGAGCACCATCTGCGCTCTCAGAAACTTCCCCAGCCAAGGTGAAAGGTGAGGCTTAACAGCTGTATCCTCTTTGCTTTCTAAAGTCCATCCAAAGCTGTCCAAAGGACAGCAAAATCCTCACACTAATAAGATTGTGACAGACAGAGTCTTCCATATGTTCCAGTATCAATGAACTCATTGAGCAACTGTCCTTAGTTTTGTCATGTCTGTGCTGAACAAATGAAATGCAACACAGTCCTGTTGCTCTCTCTAAAGTACTCTAATCTCAGCCTTCACCCTCTGGCACACTGCAGCTCCCCTTTTGACTGAAGCTGTCGCCACATTCTGCAGCTCCTGTAAGACATAGAGAAGTCCTGTTTATGGTTCATAAAATAGACTGCTTCTGTGGAAGTACTTCAATGACAGCCATTAGTGATTTATTTATTCATGTTGGTTCTCTGACCTTCAGGGGTCGTAGAGAATATGTTAAGTAAATTGGATTCACATTTGATCTTTTATTGTTCTTTTTATACAGAAAAAAAAATCAAAGCAGAAAATAAATTTTAAAAAACCACAAAGTCCAAAGCTTTCGTTTTTATTACAGGTAGTGGTGATTTAAACGTTTTTTCCATAATTGCATAATAAAAAGAGACTATAGTAGTTCCATATAACNGATCTTTTATTGTTCTTTTTATACAGAAAAAAAAATCAAAGCAGAAAATAAATTTTAAAAAACCACAAAGTCCAAAGCTTTCGTTTTTATTACAGGTAGTGGTGATTTAAACGTTTTTTCCATAATTGCATAATAAAAAAAGACTATAGTAGTTCCATATAACAAAAGAGTAATACCTCTTTCAGGACTTTAGAATCCATTTGCAGACATGCATTGAAAATGAAGCAAAATTAATATTTTTTTCAGGGTATGCAGGTAGCCGCAAGATTTTGCCATTAATAATTCTAAGGGCAGTAAGAATGCAGTCTCACACAGCTAGTTGAAAATGTCAGTAAAGCTCTGCTGGTTTTTAAGCCTAAATTATAGTAAAATCATTAGTAGTGCTGCAGAGCTTTGGAGAAGCAGGTATTTCACATTCTTTATTCTAGCATATAGCAAGAAGGGGTTGTTTGTTTTTTTTTTTCCAAAGCAGCAGCACACAGTGCACTGGTTATTACAGACAATGGGGTGTGATTTATGTTTTGTAACACTCTTTAGGAGGCACTGGTTCAGATCAAATTCCTTTCCGGGGAGACAAACCTGTGGTCAAGACTGAGAACTGCTCCACCCAACTAGTAAACTAGGGACCATTAAGAAGAAGAAAAAATCGGAACACTGACCTTTCTCTGGACTGAATCTGCTATCTAATTTCTGCTACTTTTCTAAAATACTGTTCCAAACACATGGCTGAAAGTGTCCATTGCACAAAAAGCTGGTCAGTGCATTGGTGCATCCTTGAGATGTGTACATAAGAAAACAAACCGGAGTGAAATGATCTGCAGGTGAATAGTGAATGATGTATTAAATAGATTCCTGGAGGCTGTTGTAAAGAAAGTATAGGTGGTACATAGAGGATTTGTTCTGTTGCAAAGAAATGCTGATGCAGGACAGTTGTAAAGAAATGCTGGTAAGCCAAACAGTCAGTCTGAAATCTAACCTCTTTTACATTTTGTTTTACATAGTGCGATAAAGCTGGGGTGGAATATGTGCTGTGGGAGAAGGCAGAATATTAAAGAGCTGAAGGATTAGCATAGAAAAATTTCATGGAAATGGGCTTTTCCTGACAGATTTTCAGCTTTTGGTTTTTATTCTCAAAACTGGTCTGAATTGCACACTGCTTATCCCTTCACCTTTTAGGAGTTTGCATCCATTACTAAGATTGTGACTGTGGCGTTTGCATTAGTACGAACCACCCTGCTAGGGGGTTAAGAAGTGAAAGAAACACTATGTGGAAGTGACCTATTTTCTTGTTATTGTTTCAGAACTCAGCCAGCTGGCATGGCCCCAGGTCAGCCACACTACAGAAAACCTTTCCATTCTATGTCACTGGCTGTGATATTTCAGAGGAGAGAGAAAGAGAGATTTCCACTCCTTTGTGCTGCTTTGAAACTTCTCTAATCATAGAATCATAGAATGATTTAGGTGGGAAAAGATCTTCAAGATCAAGTCCAACCATAAACCCAGAACTGCAAAGTCCACCGATAAACCATGGCCATAAGTGTCACCTTAGTGTACTTCAAATAGGAAAACAGGTAACAATAAAATGGTCTCCAAAAATCTGTGTATTAGTACCTTTTGAGTGAAAAGCTACATTTTGACTGCACAGGAAAAAACATTCACAGAAAGATCTTATCCCAATCACTTAGCCACTTTTTAAACAAAGAAGATTTTATATCCACAAAGTTTTTTATTTGTATTCATTTTTTTCCCTGTCTTCAATTTTTAATTGAGCTGGAAAATGATGAACATAATCTGAAAATTTATGTCACGGACAAAGCTGGCATCCTTCCCTGTGAGAGGAGGATTCTTCACCTATCCTGTGCCACCCCGCATCATGGAGCCCAGCACTGCAAATACACCATTAGCGTCTGACAAGACAATTATTCTTTCTCTTTGAAAGAATGCCCTAAGACTGACTAGAACCAGAGTGAGAAAAGCACTGGCATCTAAAAGGGGCAATAGCTGACATTCTGATGGTTTCCACGGAACCCACAGATTTCCTCCTATTTGGCCATTGATTTGTTTTCTGCCAGATGCATCGACAAGTGAGGCTTATTTGTCAGACTTGATGTTCTCCATAGGCCTGTCTGTCCTCAAGATGTAGGGGACAAATAATCCATCCTATGGGCTTTGCCAGGTCCCAGACAACTGCACAGAGGAGTGGAAAATTTCCATTTCTTCCACTGAAGTGAGATTGACGGCCCTTTTTCCCACAGAAACCATACTGTATTTAGTCTCCCATAGCACCTACTTCCAGTCCCTGAGTTGTCATGGAAAGGGTTACTGTGTAGGGGAGGAAGAGGATATCTTTGGGGACCTGAAGGAGAATGATTGTGTTCAGGGCAGCTTCTTGTTTCTTTAGGCCTCCTGGATGCTCTTCTTCCTGGTACAACTGGTGATAGTACAGAGCTCTGTGCATGGAAGTCAGGGGTACAAAACAAATCCCTTCCAAGAAAGCATAATGTAAAATGAATTCAGAATGGCACCAGAATTAGAGGAGATACAAATGCGAACATCCATCACATGAGGCTGTTTTTTGTACTCAGAGGGTTGTTAATTGCTTTGTTGAATACCTGAAGGAAAGCCCTGTCTCTACATGATATAAATTGTACAGCTGAACAAAGCGTATCCAGTGGTCTAAATCTATAAGGAACTTAGTGAACAATGATCTGAGAGAAGGAAAAGACATGACAAATGAGATTTTAAATATATAGTTCTATAATCGTAATTTATTTTCTTTGGTAAATGTTAGCACTGAAATGAATACTGAAAACTCAGAAGGTAATTGGTAAACCTTTTCATATTTAAGTGGTGTTATTAATTCAGATTGATGAGTGAAAGGGAGCTTTATACAAAATTGCAGGTGAACAAGAAGGTTCTCTTGCCTAGCAGCAGAACCCTGGTAGCAGCAGAACCCTGCACGCAAGGAGAGGAAGCCGTATTCCTCTACACAAGTCTCACCGTACACATCTGGCAGCATCAGGCACCAGTCAGCTGGTGGGAACAGCACAGCCCCAGCGTGAGCCAGGACC
This sequence comes from Aleadryas rufinucha, assembly GCA_013397815.1. Classification (NCBI taxonomy): domain Eukaryota; kingdom Metazoa; phylum Chordata; class Aves; order Passeriformes; genus Aleadryas; species Aleadryas rufinucha. The sequence goes on along the minus strand of VZTH01014971.1, from coordinate 92,020 downwards.
TGGGCATTTGCTGCAGGGATGTGTCCCCCCTTCCACTGCTGCCAGAGGGACATGGGAGACACCATCCTGCTCGCCTGTTCAGCTGTTGGAAGTGCAGTCTGAAAGACTGTCCCACTGGTCTTGGTGCTTTAGCCCAGGTGCTCAGACCCAACCTGGGACACGGGGCAGCCTTATTCCCCCCTCCCGTGTTAGTTCCCAGCTGACAGATTGTGCAAAGCAGAGCAGATCCAACACAGGGAGAAAAGTGAAAGCCCATCAAAATATTGTCCACAAGCAATTGAGGAACTCAGCACCAATATGGGAGAGTAGTGGCAATTGTCCTTGAATCTCAGTCTTGTCTCTTGGTAAAAAATATCTTCAGAGGTTTTCTCTCAAAAAGCCTACTTGATGAGTCTATCACCAAAATTAGCACTCTGCCACTGGTGTTTTCAGGTGCTGTCTACTCAAGGTTTCCCAAACAAATACAGTGAAATAGAAAACCGCTCTGCAATCTCATTCTTTGCAAATTTCCATCTGCTATTCCCTTACCATCTCTACCCTTCCACACACAGAAAAGTCAGAACACAGAAATTGCACAGCTGGGGAAGTGGACTTGGATCACATTTGGGAGCCTGAGTGTGTGAAGAAGATTCCCAGACCACTGCCTTGGGTGATATTTACAATTTTACCTAAGGCAGACCCCTGTACTGAAAATATACTGATACATAAATGCACAGTTCTGCTGAGAAAAAAACAGATCTTAAATCTTTCCTCAAGGAAATACTGAAATAATTTCACCTGTGTTAGCTCAATATCAGGCATAAGAGCGGAAGTCTAACTGAAAAACTCATCATGCCTGAGAATGTACATGATTTTAGCTACAAATGCTCTTTAGCAATCACTTTTCTGAAGAAAGCAGCAACAGGATTGTTCCCTAGGCACAAAACCGGAGCTAAATAACAAAATTGTTCGCCGTAGGAACACCCTTGCTGCACAACAGCTTTGGCACAAGTACATCCCTGGACATCTCCTAGGCAGTGGAAGATGAGTATAAACCTGTCACCGGAGGGGAGCGGAGGGGAGCGGGTGTCCCGGAGCCCTGTCCCGCAGGGTGCGCTGCCGGCGGGCGATGCTGCTGCCGCTGCAGGCAGCAGTTGCCTGGCAACTCCCGGCTCCAGCCGCATCCTGAGCTGCTCTGCGCGACTGCCTCTTCCACTCACCCACCCACCCGTTGCATTTTAAGCAGAAAACAATTCTTGCCTTATCGACAGCAGAGCCCGTTAAAGATTCCCAGTAAACAAAAACTCAGACAAACTAAATCAACTGCGGGAAAAAGTCAGGCTAAGACACACTGCACTTCTCCGTCTCCCGTGCCTCCACTTTGGAGACACTGCCATTTGAAGAGGGGCTCAGTGCTGGAACGGGGGCTTAGTGCACTGTGCTGGCATTTTCTCTTGGAACCAGAGGTTTGCAGACCAGCTGACTAATTAGAGCCACAGCACAAGCAAGAAGCTGCCCTGAAATAACAGGCAGGGTGGATAAGCACGCATTTGGGATTTAGAGTTAATATCCACTGGAAGAAATTAAATCTTGTTTGAGCGAGTGGGTAGCCAGATCATGATGGGAAGTGGGGAGTTTGGCATATAAGAACAGTCTGGTGAATCATGCTGAGAAATTAATAGATTTTTTAAAAGTACTCCACCACAAAAAGGACTAAACACCTTCCTCTGATGAAATAGGGAGAAAACCGCTGTTAAAAATCTGACACAGAGAAAAAGAATGCTTAACAGCTAGGAGGAAGGCTGTGAAACTGTGATATAATAGCTCCACTGAATGTTATATAAAGATTTACTATCTACTAGGCATGAAGCTGACTGATTTAATACAAACTTCAGTTCCATGTGATAGCTAGCAGATAATGACATATCCAGAGGTAGAAGCATTTGAAACCTTTTTCAAATCACTCATGGACCATCTGCATGCGCGTCTCTCTGATACATGCCCTGAGTCTGCCGTATTGCAGTCAGTCTTTTTTTTTGCCTTTTATTCCTTTTTCCTCATTCTGCTTTACTAAAAGGAAAGACCAGATTACTTTTATGAATTTAGACTTTCAGAGTGATTTTAAAAGTTTTAGAAGGAACAGCTTTCTCATCATTGTTTCAAAAATAACTTCCTTGGTAGGTGCACACACAAAAACTTCGCGTCCCCCCCTCAAAACAAAAACCCCAAAACAAAACAACTAGCCAACCGAGCAAACAAACAAAAAAATCCTTTTCCTATTCAAGTGCCTTGGGGACCAAATACTAAAAAAATTTTTGGCTATCAGATTTTGAAAAGAAATTAATTGAGTTCTCACAGTCCAAGGGGAAATATCATTGCAGAGAGAGACAGAAAATTAGGTGCCAGCGCCCAGCAGCATTATACATTGCAGTTTCTCATCCCCAGGAGGACCCTGGACCCTGTATTATTGAGATGGCTGGATAACGTAATACTCGAATCTATCGTCCAGGGAGACCAACTTCTTAGTGCTCTGCATAAAGTTTCATCAAATACTTTTATTGGGTAGAAGGTTATGTTCTGCCGAGGTTCAAAAGCAGAAGAATCAGGCAAATCCTATCAGATGGAGCTGCTGCTGCATTCTGCCCAAGTCTGGCAGTGTTTACAGCTTAAGTGAACAGTGAGTTCCTGGAAGCTCCTTTCATTGATTCACTATGACATTGGAACAGACTTTTGATCTTATTTTCCTCCCTTTTGAAAATGAGGATGATTATGTTTGTCTTCACCATGGGATGCTAATTATAGTTAGTTTCCAAAGAGCTTTGGCACTGAGGAATAAATGGTAGAATAAGTTCACCTCCACTGGATTTATTGGTGGGATTCTTAGTTCACAGTTAGCAAACAGTGAATGACCATGCAATGTCAGAGATCCTGACTCAGCAAGCTCCTTCAGCACTGCAAGGTCCTTAATATCACAAGAGGTTTTATAGATATCAATGGTCCCACCAATAGACACAAACACAACTGAGATGTAACAAGTCAAAATGATATAGCTTCCAATTAGAGCCCAGAAACAAGGCCCAGAATCAGATTCTGTATAATGGCTTTACAAGTGACCTTTGGGGGTAGTTTGCTGCATGACTGCTGAGAGGATGTTACTTGGGGAAGCTGTGAAATGAATGACAGTACACAGGATAGAAACTGTAATTAGTTCACTGTACATTTCTCTTATGTAAATACCAAAGTTCAGTAACATCCATTAGTTTTACAGGGCTTCACTTAGTCCTTCAGCTGGTCCAGTTTAATATAATCCACATGATTACATTGCTGCTGAGACTTCTTTGTTGATGCAAAATCCTATGGCTTTTAAAAACTGACCTCAGAAGGAAAGCCATGATATATTTGAAGGATATAGACTGCTGTGCCCTGCTTAAAAAGCACTTGGGCATTTTGACAATACTTTTAAAGCAGGTTCTGTGAAGAATTGTAGTGGAGCAGAGGAAGTGGGAAATAACAGTCTTACATGTCACTGACTGTGAAATACAGATTAAATTGTGAATTAATTGAGGATTTGTATGGTTTCTGTGAACTACTTCAAAGTGGTTTATGATAACTAAAGTATTTTTATTGTGAAATGCTGGTAGTTATATCACATGTATCCCAGTGAAAAAAAAATATGTTGTAGTCCCATCATATTTTTAAGATTTTCCTTGATGCAAGAGTTTTCGTGCCTTGCTTTATGGAAGGAAGGAAGTTTCTGTGCTGCAGATCGTCCTCAGCAGGTATTCAGTTCACACCACAAGCAGAAGTCACTTGAGACCTTTACAGTGGCCTTTATAGAATCTCTGTGTTTCCTTAGAGCTTTTCTAAATCTCTGTGAACATTGAATATTTTGAAGTTCACCTTTACCAGATCAGTGCAGTGCTTTGACTTCTCAAGATACTTCTCCTGTGATGTTTACATGAATTCAACCAATTAAGGAAATTTCTAAGGAGCAGGCATTTATATGATTGTATTTGTACATGTAAAGCAGTTCCATTTTGATTTTCTCTTTTTGTTTATAGATCCCTTGCAATCTCAGACTCAAAAATTTCTGAGGTAGATGTGAGATCTTCTTTTACATATCTGCAGTACAAATCCTGATCAGGGCATCTGGGCTCTAGCTCAGTGTAATTATTCAGTGGTGTAATGTTTCCTTCAGAGGTGGTATTGGCTGCTTGGTTGGTGTGGGATCTGAAGTCAGCAGCACACCCCACTCTCTTGTGGAATCCTCAGAAAAAGCATTTAAGTAGAAAATATAGGCAAAAGTGAGGTGGTTATTGCCCAAGTCTTGAGAGATCGAAGGTAACTCCTATGCGCTGCCAAATTTGCTGTGCTGTACTTGAAGGGCTGAAGAGTTAATATGTATTACAGGCTTTAAAAGGTGTGAATGTGACCATGAGAAAGCCAAAAATTTCTTGACACAGAAACCACCTCAATAACAAACAGGGGGTATCTGAAATAGTGCGAGCTACTTGAGATTATTTGGCTTTATGTGAACATTTTTTCTAAGTGCTAGAAGACTAAGCCTAAATCACCTCATTGTTCCTGAGGGACCACTCAACAGGATTTCATATCTTGTCAGACTATATGGCCAAAATGGATAACAATGACAATTAATAATGGTTATTGTTGATAAATAGGTAGATTTCAATATTCTTCCTGATATTCTTTTATTTTAAGAACCCCTGTGGTTGGTAGCATTCTGAGACACATCTTTTGTACTTCTCTCCCTCCAGAAAAACATTCTTTTAAACAAAATGTATTTTACACAATTGCATTGGTTCAGAAATGAGGCTGCAATATATTAAATTCAGATTTTAAATTTTCCAGGGAATACAGAGGTTCGGGCCTTTTACTGTCATTAGTCAGAGGCAATTTGCACAATTGTTCTGCTGAGCAGAGATTCTGAGCTAGATGGGCACCTATATTTCAATAATAGCTTTAGCATATGAAATATATCCCAGGGAATTCTTTCTCTGTCCCTTCGGCTTCACACACTATTAGCTTGTTTCTGTTGGATAAGTGCACGAGAAATCTATAAACCTCATTATTTAGCCCTAGAAATAACCATTATACTTTGGCACTTGAGTTACTCCAGTGATCTCCCAGACGTCTTGGGGCAATTGCATTGTAAAAGATCTCTAAACAGGATGCCAGGCTTGTAATTTGCAACAGGAATAGCAGAGGTCTACCCTTCTCTTCCCAAATCTGGACTCTAGAATGACAACTAGCATAATTTAAAGCAGGTTAAGGAAGGCACTCAGTCATTTTACCAATGAAAACCTTGCACTCTACCCTGACAACTCCATCATGATTCTTAGGCAAATGGCTTTTCATATTATTGTGTCTGGGGACAGAAAAAACAGGTACTACCCAAGTATTTCTTTGTGTCACAGAATGTCTTTCTTTGCTTATCCCTCCTAGTACATCTGAAGCTTATCAGTTTTGCTAGTCCTTTAAACAGATGTATTATTTGTGCTGCCCTTTCTATTGATAGGACAGTGCATCATTTTCACTTGGTCTATGTTCCCTATGAAGTTGCTGGTGTTGGTGTAACATGTCCCCTATCTAGGGCAAGACAGACTGTCTTCCCGCTTTCATACTGTATATTTGTACACAGTTGTGACCCCCATCTGTCCCAGAAAGGATTCCAGAATTCTGATAAATATTTTAGTAGCACATAGTAATTTAGTGTTCCAGGAAATATTCAGGTTTAGAATGTTATACTCAAATGAAAGACAGGAAAGGAGAGAAAAAAAAAAAGTATTGTTTTATTTAAGCTGTGCAGATTTGAAGGAATAAACTTTCTGTTGGTCTGAAATGTCATTGACAGAACACTAATCTCACTAAATCTGCCATAGGCAGTTCATAATTTGCATTTGAATCTGTTTTCTGATTTTGGAAGTTCTTAATTTCTGAAGATAAGCAAATTTTGTCACTATTCAATCTTTTCGGGAAGATGGTATGTGAAGAACTTCCTATGTAAAGACAAAGAGTCCAGTTGTGACCTTCTGATCAAAGCAGACTGAGCTGTGAGTTAACTGTGTCAGTTATTTCAAGTAGATCCCTCAAATCACCTGCTGATCAAAATGGAGGCATTTAAGGACAAAAGAAATTCCGTGTAACAGAAATATTACATTGCTTTCTGGGAGGCATTGCACTCCCTTGTGGGAATTTCAGCTACCTGACTCTTGACTACTGGCAATCTGCTGCCATTTAATTACATCTTTACAGATTAATCTGCTCGTAATTTTTTGCTGTACCTGAGTAAAGCAAAAGAGTCATTACAAGTTAGGTGACTGGGAGAAGATTTCAAAGAGCAAAAAGAGCAGTCACAAACAAGTGGCTGAAGTGGAACAGAGAGAATGAGTCCCTTGCCTGGCCGGGAATCAGCCAGTACTCCCACAGGCTTTATAACGGAATCTACTGTAGTTCTCTACACCATAAAAAATGAGCAGTGAGAATAAGGACCACTGAGCTCTGAACTTTCCCAGTGGACTACAATTATGGAAACATACGACATTTGCACAATCCCTCAGAACTGGAATTGTTGACTCAGTGGTGAGAGGGCTCTGTGGCTTACAGGCTGGGCCATAAATTCGGGGAAAATAGAGAAAACTGGGTTAAAAAAAGTAGTGCTAAGTATTATCTGTCTGAACTGAAGAAAGATTTGGTGAGCTGGTGGCCTATGTCTAAAAAGGAATAGTGTCAAGAGACTTCGGGGAAGACAGACAACTTTCATACAGCATAACCATGTAGCACTATAGCAGACAGGAGATGGAATCAGTAAAACCCAGGGCTCTTCTGATTTGGTCTTTGTTAATAGTCCTCTTCCAACCCAGAGATTGGACCAGACGACCTCCAATGATCTCGTTCAACCAGATATTCAATGATTCTGTTAATTAAGCACAAAGAAAGGCTGAGCATGTCTTTGTTCATAAGTAGGTCTACTAACTTATTGCTGAGATAGTACAACAGTGTATTTGCTGTGTATCTCCTTTCTCCATTGTGCACTTTAGAATGAAAAGAAAAACTTTTGTGGCAGTCACAGTGGCTTTAAGGAAAACCACAATCCCAGATTTTGCATAACCCTCCTTTAAAACCTGCCCAAGGAGGACACTGCTGTTTCTAACACCCTTTAAATTCTTTTCTGGTTTACCTATTTGACAGTGGGGGAAATGGAAGACGAAAGAGGAAGACTAAAGTGGTTAATAAGAAAGAAGAAATCCCGGGCTTAACAGGCATAAAAGAGAAGTCAGTGACTGAGCAGTCACCAAGACAACTACAAATTACCTTTCAAAGCAGAAAAGAGGATTGAATTGCAGTGCCCTGTATTATACTGGAGCCTATCTTTCAACAGGCCATCTTTGCACCTCCTTTTCCATTTCCACCTCTGTTTATTCACCACGCATTTGTATGCACTGAGGAGTACAGTCATCTGAGTTTAAAGATGTCCAAGTGTTTTTGCATAATGTCCAGTTTACTCTTTTCTAAAACTTTTATAATCAGCTTAGGTCTGCTAAATGATACTGATTAGACAACCTTAATGTCTGCTGTTATCTTAATTCTCTGTAGAGCAGACAACTGCCTTGAGGGAGGATATAATAATGTGTCTCTACCTATTTATGCCAATTTGGCTTGCAGCCTAAAACTTCCTTAGATAACAATTTAGAGTCAGATTTTCAAAATTAAGCCAACAGATTCATAAGCACCTATACTTATGCTTGTCTCCAATTAAAAAAATGTACTGAACAGGACAGTTTTACGAGAGGATCTTCAGAGGTAAAAATGACTGATAGGTACCCAGCTTACAGTGAAATACTTGATTAGAGCTGCTTGATATTAGTTTCTGTTTAAGCCTTTGAAAATCTCTTCCTTAACTGCCTAATTCCAACTGCCAGTTGTTATTTACACTTGTGTCTGTTCCCCTCTGAGTGCTAGAGTAAAAGTTCTGTGCTGAGATTGAATAAATCAGAAGTGATAATCAGTTTTCAGGCAGGGCAGTATGACTTGTGCAGACTGAATTCACATGCCCAAAGGGACTTTAACAGTAGTTCCACCACAATTCTCTTTCATCAAGGAAGCAAGTAAAGAGCTTGGAAAGAGCTTGCAAAGAGAATGGCAAAAGGCTGTGTACAGATGTGCCTGTTCATTCACACTGCCAACATTCCTGGTTCTGTATCCTGTGCCGAACAGACTTGGGAAGGGCATGCAACACTGCACCAAACTGCCTGCTCACAAAAAACTTGCTACCATTAGGAGCTTACTTCCAGCATTTTGTCAAGCACGAAAAGTAATTCATGCCCAGTTTATTATCCTCTGAAGACATTATAAATTACCAACTAAACATTTTCCCCAGATCTAACACTACACAAGCAAACTGCAACAGCAATGATATCGGAAATGCACAGTGAGTAAGAGTCAGTCAGACAGTAGCTGCCTGAGTTCCTACTGCTCTTTATAAAATGCACTGAAAAAAAAAAACAGTAAAGGTCTGATATTTTTCCTCTGCTGGTGAATATACAGCTGCCAATACACCTACTCTAGACTTCTTTTTTTTGTTTTTCACTCTTATTTTGTTTTGGTGGACCCTTGGTGGATCTTGGACCTTTGGTGGACCAACTCAGAGTTGGAGTCAGATACAAGTCGCTTGATGGTCATTGAATAAGTTAAATCTAAATTAACACATGGTCTAAACAAAATTAAACAGTCTGTGGCAAGATTTTCATCTAAATAGGTGCAGTGATACAATGTGTTTTCAGACTATTCATCAAGCCAGAAAGATGAATGAACACAACCATCTTCATACTCATAACACAATAGGTAACTTATTTAGGACAAGAAGATGTGGTACAAGAAAGAGATTTATTGTGTGACTAAAATTAAAATTAAATTCCTGTTAAAATATTTATGTAGATGTAGCTGAAACATTCTGCTTAGAGATAAATCAGAGGCCTTTGGCATTTCACAGACATATCATTCCAATATTCTTCTGCTGCAAATTTAGTGCTTACAGGATGTTAATGGTAGATCAGTTTTCAGGACAGTCTCTGCAGACTATTTTTGCTCAGCAGGTAGTAGGGATTTGCATACATATTTCAAATATTCTTCTATCTCATTACCGGTTTCTTATTTCTTTGTGACTTATACCACTATAAAATCTGGCTTGCACCATGGGAAATGTGATTTCGAAAAAGAAAATTCTGTGTAATGAACATTTATCATATTCTTACTTCGTTTTTCCCTCTTTAGACTTTTTTCTTGAGAGACTGGATGAAAGAATGACATGGCACGCCTAATCAAAAATTTAAAAAAAAAAAGGAAAAAAGAGTCTTTTCTAAAAATCAGACACTTTTAAAGAGTTTTGAAATATCGGGGTACTTCTCTCAAACATGATACTCCATGTTAAGTGGTAGCATTATTTGTTCTGTTGCCTTCCTTTGATTCAACTGAGATCTTTAAATAATATATGTACACTGAGAAGTACGTTTGTTTGGGTAAGTTAATTTGTGAGAGTTGTAATCAGTACAAATTCAGTAAGTGCTTTTTATAATATGGCTGAATGCAACGAAGTGATTTGGTATTCCTGCAGATGTCACATGTAATTTCAGAGCTGTTACACTGTAATTTTGTAGCACTTAATAGAAATTATGGTGGTGGCAATTTTGTCACTGTAGGTAAGGGGCTCTTAGGGCTTCTCTCACAAATTTCCAGCTCCCTCTTTTCAGGTGTTTAGGATATACTGTAAAGTTAAAACCATCAGCCTAATAAAATCAGGTTATAATTGATCAAACCCTGAAGAAGAGATGGACCCAAACAGCAAAATTTTAAACCTCTAGTTCAATTAAAAATGGTGACACTTTTGGTTCAATCTGTGATAGATGCAGAAATTCAAATCTACATTAGGTTTTTGGAACCTTTCTTCCTCATCTTATGCCTCCCTGCACTCAGCACACAATATTCCAGTACAATGGAATGCTAACCAAAATTTGCTAGCCAGAGCTGGCCACAGTTCGGATTTCTAATCCTTCAGCATCTCTTTTGAAAACCTTTTTTTTTTTATCTTTATGATACTCCCCATTTCTTCTGTGAAAAGGAAATAGCATGTTTGTACATTGGCATTTTTCTTTTCCTTGAAGCAAAGGCATTGAGGGAAGGAAAACATCTATTCAGATAGAAAAGTCTGTATAACAGAAAAAAAGTAATACAATATTTATGCTTGGCATTTCTAACCTTTAGCTTTTTGACCTGGTGTTGCAGGTGAGCTAGAAAAGCAGCTGGAGAGAGAAGAGTGTTTCACCACATTTTGATTCACTTCTTTCCATGCCTCTGGGCTGTTTGCAGCGCCTTCAGATCTTATGTGAAGGCTAAGCTCTGCAGTACATATAAGCTCTTAACACATGGTCTGCTCCTTGTGCCCTGTGCAAGCAAGGTTCTGCAGAATAAAAAAGATAATTTTATAGCTTGTGACAGACCAGAAGATCTTTTGCATCCACGGCAAAGCAGAGGAAATGAGAGACGTTCTACACTGCTCATGCCATGCATTTATATTCTCAGTTGGAGAACCAAGTAAATAATTTAGTTCTACCATCTCTTCTGAGATTAGTAACCAATAAGCACTGAACAGATGAGGCTAGAAAGAAATTTCTGGTGCATTTTACCTACTCAAACAATCATTAAATACCAATTTTTGGTTTATTATCAGCTTAATTGAAAGCTTTTGTGAAAGCTGTGAAAGCTGTGAAGGATTTTCCACCCTATTGCCACACAATAGAAAAATAAATGTTATAGGAATTTGCTGGAAGTCATACATATATGCACATATAAGTTTCTCTAGTACATAATAAAAGAGTTAAGGGCCTCCTGAAGTGCTGTTCTGGCTTAAAGTGGATTGTATGCAAACTATAGTTTCAGACAGAAGCACAAGTTTTATAATTCTTTTTCTGTTTCGACAGCACTGGTTTGTCACACCATATTCACATGAGATTTTAAAAGTGTCCAAACTAAACATTAGGAGTACATTCAGTCTGAAGTTTAATGTGACCCAGAATCAAACCTCTTTTCTTATACTATTCAAGTCTGATGAAATAGAGAGTAATTTCCAGACTTAAAATATTAATCAAATAGCACTCTGCTCATGTGCTATCAGTTCCTGGCCCTGGATGGAAATAAGATACTCAGCTGTGTGTCATTTTTCCTGAACAGGTTCATAGAGAGTCCTGAGATATTCCACCAGGAAAGATTTTGTCAGGCTATGACTGGGGAGTTTCAGCCAGGTGAGAAACATACAAATTTTTAATTAATATCTACCACTACACAATAAGGCAAGAAATAAACGAATCTTTACTAATGTTTTAATTCAAGCAGGTCTTATTGCTATTCAGCATAATTGGTAGATAAGATGTAAGAAACCTCAGCAAGAAGAAATGCTGTACTGTGCTCTTCAGTAATCTCCATTTATGCCACTCAGACTTAAATTCTTTGCTCTATAATAATCTGCATTTATATTTTACATTTCCAGAGTCAAGTTAAATTCTATCATGGATTCTAATTTTACAACATGTTTTAAAGAGAAAAACTATACATATAAATATATTCCTTCTGCTGAAAGGTCTGTTACAGTGAACTACCTCTCCATGGCAAAGAATTAAAAAATTACTCAGAAGGTAAAGCAGTTTCTTCTTCTTTCCTCCTTGCTGTCCTCCCATATTTCCTTCCAGAATAAATCCTATGGAAAAAGTCTGAAAGTATTGAGAATTGAAACCTGATTTCAGTGACACAATGTGATTAATCTTCGGAAATCAATCTTCCACAGGAGATTTAAAGAGACAAGTAATTGAGTGCAGTCTTATTCAGGTTACAACATATGGGAGGGCCCAGAAGATTAGCAAACTGCCAGTGTGTTGGCTGATCTGTTCAGGGATGTATTGGCCCAAGCTCAGAGACAAATAAAAGCCAACATCACCTGGGCTTTTCTGGTAGAGAAACGGCAGCAAAGAACAAATGCAAGAAGCATTTCTCACTTTATCATTCATGCTGCTTCTAATCCTCTGCTGCTTCCTCTCGATTTTTCTGGTAGTAGGGAACCTTAAGAATGCTTTATCCATCTCCAGTGACCAATATCCATCAGGACTGTGAATGCCACCAGTGTGTGATCACTGTAGCCCACTGCCTCCAATCTTGATGTCACCAACTAGCTCATTTGCATTGTTCACCACCATTGTCCAGTTTTGCAACCCCTCTGGTAGGGCTGTCTATTACCTGGCTGAAGAAGGTGTCCACAGTGAATTCCAGGAGTTTTCTGGATTGTCTACAGCTTTCTGTGCTGCTTTTCCATCAGATGTCAGCATGGTTGAAGCCCCCAGCAGGATGAGAGCCTGTGAGTGCGATGGAGGAGCTGTAGCTGAGTAAGAATATTTCTTCAATAGGCTTGCCTTGAATACCTAGTGAATCCAGGAAGCTCAGAAATTAGAGGTTCATAACTGCTCAAGGGACATCAGAGGAAAAAGGGGAAGAAGTACAATTTTTTAAAAAATATAAACTACTGTCATCAAACAAAGCATGACTCACAGCTTCGGGCACAGAGTATTCCTGGCTCGCTAACACAGAGAGCTTCTTTTCCGTGAACCGAACAAAACCAAGTCTGGAAAGCAGTAATCATTTAACCAGAATGGTTAATATCTGGACCAAAAATAGTGCATTTATGTTCAGAAAACAGAGTACATAACAGAATGTCTGTCCTGTTCCTGACTTGACACAACTCTCTAAAAAGAAGGAGGAGCTTTGATTAAGGTGCTTAGGATCCAGGTGGACTGACACAAACTCACTTAAAGGTTGGTGTCATTCACACACTAGTGCTGTTCTGTGTGATTAAACTGAGCACGTTTTTGGCTGTCCATACATCTAAGTCAGATTAACTGAAAGAGGGAGAGAAAGAAAGGCCAAATACTTTCTTTTCATAAGTGTTAACACCTTTTCCATTTAAAAAAAAAATTTAAAATGCAGTCAACCTTGGAAAAGACCCCACAGAAACAGAAAGCAAAAAACTTTTAAAAACCACTGGTTCTGAGAATTGGATACTTATTTCACAGTTAAAAGTAAATATTTTCTAAGACTATTTTCAAGTTGATCAAATAGCATTTTATAATACATTGCTTATAGCATTTTCTCCAAAGTAGCTATGTTCTTTTCATGTGTCTGACTCAAATATAATGATATGAATCATTTAAAATAAGAACCATTTTCAGTCTTAGTATACAGCCAAAACTGACACCTAATCAGCTTTATGGGGGATTTCAGAATAGATCACAGGATTTAATTGATAGGTGAACAGTTTATTTAGAACAATCAGGGAAACAAAAAGGAATTATATCAAGAAAAAGTATGCTAAAAAATTAGAGAAAGGTGAGAGATAGGCATCCTAAATGTCTCTGTAGGTTAATTTACTGAGTGCATCCTAACATGTGAAATGAGAAAATGTTGAATTTAGAAATGGGCTGGCTCAGGGAATTAATATTATGAGAGCATATACCATTCAGTATGGAGAGACTTGGACCACTAAGAGGTTGATTAGCAGACAAGAAATAGTGGCAAATTAAAACAGGATCAGAATCTAAACAAGAAGACAAATCGGGCAGCCCATTAGAATCTAAAAGTTTCTTTGAAAACCATGTCCTTACAGTCAGAAAACTGATTAATTGAAATTTATCCAGAAAATAGTTTGTTTCCACAGGCAGAAGCTGTAGTTGACACTTATCCTGTTCAAGATTAGTAACCAAAAATACAATCCTTTGGCACAGTTTCTTTATCATTTCATCCATTAGCTATTGAAGGTAATTGGTCGATTAGTAGTGCCAGATGGGATTCCAGTGGGGAATAGGAAGATAATTCTTCTTTTATTTATTTCTGCAAAGACGTGTGCATGTGTTAGAATCATGATCCCTATTAAAACACACAGATGTCTTTGTACAGACTTGTCTCCTTGGCAGAATCTATTAGAATTTATATGTAGTTTGGAACAGTGATCCAGGCTGTTGTCTTCTACCTTTTCAGTGTTAACACTCCAGCTACTTATCACCATCATTTCAAACCCAAATACAGAAACATGGAACAAGATTTATTGGCCATGCCCTGACGACCCTTCCCTATTTGAACTTCAATATTTTCTTTCGATTATTCATGTTGAATAAAATGTGGTGTTGGAAAAAAAGTAGCATGTCAGCAAAAAAGACACCACATCTAGATAAAGGAAGAATAATTTTGAAATTTGCTCACATGCAGAAACAAATGGATAGGCTTTTCTAGACTGAGATGTTGGATAATACCAGGGGAAAAAAAAATCTATCTTCAGAAAGTAATGTAAAAATTTTCAAACAAGCTATTGCTTTTTTTTTTGTGCATCAACCACTATCACAATACAGAGCACATGGTGATAGAGCAGTAAATGATCTGCAGCTATTTACTATAAAACATTAGATCTTTCATTAGATTCTAAAGATTTCTAACATTTGAGATGTGTTCTTTCATGTTCAGTGCAACCAGGGGTGTCAGTATGGCTTTGGAGATGCCCTGATTTACCTGAGATGCCCACAACGTTCTGGTGGCATGGCAGTAGAAGCCAGGCACCTGCCTGGAAAAAGGGCTCAGGACACCCCAAGGCACCTCAGGTAGCAAAAGAAATGCTTCTTTAGACAGCTGATAAAAGTGTCTGCAGTCCTTGGGTAATAATGTGTGAATCACCCTTGAGCTGCCACTGGATGCTCACTGATAACAGCAATGAATTCCTTATGGTCATTTGAATTCCTGGACATTCATGCTCTGTTTGTAAAAATTACAATTTCTTTTGTGGTAATTCACTGAAAGTCACCACCTGACAATGAATCTGCATACTTCTTTATGCAGGCATGCAAGCTGTCTGTTGAAACAGGCCTTGAATTTCTCCATCTAATCCAAATAATTTTAATAATTACCTCTCACTCAACTTTTTATATTTAATTTATATTTTAGCTTCAACTTATGTCACTCAACTGTTTCCTTCAAAGAGAAAATGTCTTGCTAGCAAGAGACTATTTTTTCCTCTTCCTCAAGCTGTAATGTTCTTTAGGTATCTCCATAACCTGATATTCTGCAGCTGAAGTCCATTTACATATCTGCAGAGATCGTGGTAGGGAATTCAACAGAGCTTGCAGCTAAGCCATCCATTTCCTTCAATCAAGATGGAAAGGAAATTGCTTGTGGGATAAGGTCTATTGCCGATCCTCAGAACTATGCCAAATACATGCTGAAAGTGAATGGTCACCTAATTTTGATGTATTCCCTCATTTGTGATATCCGATGCTCAGCTCAAAGCAGCCTGGAAAGGTTAGAGGCCACCTGTCAAGTAAAGAGAGCAATAATTGCTGCTGTATTACACTAAAGGAGCCACTGGGGCTGAGTTCTGTATGTGCATGGCAAGTCAGGTGCCTCCCTGGTGTAGCTCAACTGGCATGTTCATTGGCAGAGGGGAATTTTTCATCTACCATTCGTGATGATAATCACAGATGGGGAAATTTGTGTTACTAATAAAGAAATTATAAGAGGAATATATGCCATTTATTAAAAGTGTCAGTTTAAAAGGCAGCAGATATTACAGTAATATATCATTTCTTGACCCCCAAAGTCTATTACTGTGCATGCTAAGAAAAGACATTTCTCTTCCTTCAGGCTTTCATAGCACTGTGCCATTGATTTAACATTAAATATGATTAGTTAGCATTTTGTTTCTTTCATATGGCTTGCTGCCAAAAAATTTTTAATTTTTGTGCTTAAAGTGAAGCAAATCAAACTCCCACTACACATTCTGAAAGATCAGCTCAATTTCTTAACCTGTGTATAAGAATCCCTTCATTCTTATTTTTTATGCTAGGTTATTCTAGCTTTAAATTAATGTTGTATTGTAAGGGAACAATTGCATTCTCTTCCTTGGTTCTCAGAAAAGGGGTGTATCATGGGATCTAGAGAGATAGCCCCAGTCTTTCGACTTCATGAGTTGATTTTACAGCATAGGGAATTATGAAGGGTTCTTATGACTTGGCCCCAAAAAAGACATGGTGCCTACAGTAATAATAGGCAACATGATCAATTTTTAACTGACACAGCAGGTTATTTTTTCCAAAGTGATTTATGCCCCCATGTACGTCTCAGGTAGGGGATTCAGCTGTTTGTGATCCCAGACATAAGTTTTACATCACCAGTGCATAGATAACCTCCTCCACCTTACCTGCTGGACAGCCTTTGAACCAGCTCATAGTTAACCGCAGTGAAGCAGTGGCTATTTGGCTTATTTGTGGATCCCTGTTCTGTGGAAAACAAACCCATACCTTCTTATACCTGAAAAATCTTATAAATGGATAGGTCCATTCCCTCGAGTGGTTTATCGACACCCTGAGAACAAATGAGCTTACAGATCTTGAAATAAATATTGAAGAAAGCAGCACTAAAATTTAAAAAAAAAAAAAAATCACTGATAGATTTTGCTATCACTAAATTACTATTTTGAGCAAATCCTCCATCAGCCAGAGCTTTCATTCCAAGGTGATAGTCAGGATTTGATGTAAATCCATCTAGCCCAGGAATATGATCTATATACCTAAATTTCAGGATGAGATAATATGATCTTTGGGAAGGGGATTGTGATATTAGGTATAGCGTTCTTTGGCTTTGGGTGAGTTTTCTACAGCCAGGGTGCGAGGAAACAAAATGAACTAGAAAAAAAGCATTTGTGTATTTATGCATGTGTTTGTATGTAGCTGATAGGTAAAGCTTTGTAAAGAAAGGCCTGGTAAAATCATGGCTCCAGCCTGTCACGTAGCCTAAATAGAAAGGGACTGTGGGAGAGTGACTCAGCTAGAATAGAAGAAGTGAGGTGTGCTGCGTGAATGCCTCGTGCCCCCACTATGGTATATGGGGATTGGTTAAAATGGGGTTTTTGTGCCTTAAAACTATGTAAACTGACAATTGACTATGGCTTAAAAAGGCCAGGTTTTTTGTCAATAAAGTTCCTCCTTTGCACCTGGCTGGGGTCCCCTCGTCGCTCCATACCACCACATTTGTATATGTATGAGATGGCTTTACTTATCTGTTTGACTTTAAAATAAGCTCTGTGTCTTGCCACAGATTCTGCACCAGATTTCTCTCCTTAATTTTGCACTTTTTGGTGCTTATTTTGGTCTTGGGCACTGAAAAATAGTTATAAAAACCTCCTAGACAGATTTAATTCCAAATGGACCTTGGCCTTCCTTGTAGCATTTTTATGTACTCTGGCAACATCCCTACATGCATCCCAAGTGTTCTGTCCCTGCTTCCACCTCATTTGTATCTCCTGCTTATGTCTGGGTTTTGACAGGATTTCCTTGTTCAGCTGTGCAAGTGTCCTGTCATTTTGGGTCACTTTCTTGTCCATGAGGATGCATCATTCTGAATTTCTATATAATAATTGTTTCTACTTTTGAAAACATGAAGGTGGACTAAGAGTAGAAAAAACTAAGACAGAAGCCAAGGAAATATGTTGGGTATTTCATCAGGAGATATTAAAACTTCATTGATATTATCACTGCATTTTGTTTCATACTCTGGTAAACCACTATTTTTGCTCACAGACACATATATAAATAGGAAGCTAACCAGAGTATCTGGTATTTTGTTTTAAAGTTTTTATGCACAGTGTGCAGTGGTACATGCTAAACATGAGTGTGTCTCTGGCATTCGCACTGTGCAAAAACATGACAAGCTATTGCATCCCTCACAGTCTCAGCCTGCTTTGTCTTTAAAATGATTATGATAATCCTCCTTTCCCATTCTGAGCCTTTCTGAATCAGGCAATAATATCTTTTTGGATACAGACTACCCACTAATTTGTGCTTGTTCAACACTGCCACCTCTACTGAGACCTACAGAGACTGCCACATTTCTAACAAGCAATAATAATGAAACAACATATACTAGGCTTGTGCTGACAAATACACACCTTTATTCTTATTCCTCAGAAGTAATGCAGCGTATTATGTGTTCATCATGCCAAGAACACAACTAAAATATGATTCACTCCAGAATTATATAGATAAAATCTTTACATCAGTCTTCACAAGGTCATATGTTTCATGGAGCTAGATGGAAAAGCTGTTGTTTTTCTTTTCAAATTTGTCATGACAGTTTATGAGTTAAATCCTATATTGTATGAAATCTTTTCCTGTGAAGTGGGCAGTAAAGAACCAGGCAGGTGGCATTTTACAGACTTACAGGATTCAGCAGCTGAGCCTACAGTCAAATGAGAGATGAGAGCAGCAAAAACGCCTGCTCTTCTTTGGCAGTATTATAAATGGATAGAGTTACTATCTACATGGGAAATTTCTTTAAATCCAGAGAGCAAATCAGATTAGAGGCTAGCATAATTCTTTCTGAATGAAATCACATTCTGTCCATAGAAATTCTATGTGATAGATTTTTATTGCTAAATGCTGCTGTACAGAGACATTCAGCACTGATGCCATTTTAGGGGAGGCATTTGAAGGAAAAAGCATTAGAAGATGGTGTTGGGATGACATAGCCCACCCAGGATCAGTCTGTTCTTTTTAAAACTGCTTCTCAAGTACAAGATGAAAAGGCAGGGAAAAAAAAGACAATGAAGATTCAAGAATAATTCCACTTAAAAACAAGTCAAGCAAAACAATCGTCTTAAAGGATTTTTTTGTTTGTCTGTTTATCCCATGGAAGAAAGTGAAAAAAACAGGCTGACTTGTCAGGACAGTAAGCTGGAAAGCTTGGACAGACTTTGGAAAAGCAAGGCACGGACAACTTTTGCCCTCTATCAAAAGGATTTTGTTTTTAACATTACTCATTATTCTCTGTTGAGTAAGAAGAAAATGGTCTTGAATTTTGCTAAAAAAATTGTCCTAGGCATATGAACTGCGCAGATAACAAATTTCTAATTAAATTATTATAAAATTAAAGTAATTTAAAAATATATTAAAAACTTTGTTTAATCTAATCCAAAAATCTTCACCTCATGCAAATATTGCATATGATGTCAGTAATTTTTTTAATCATCTCTTTAACCAGGATGTTAAAATTATTTAGAGCAGAGTTTGTCTTGCTCTTACTGGTCTATATAATACAAAGTACAACAGATGTATTACAATGTCAGTAGGTCTTAAGAATATGAAATGTCCAAGCTTTATATACATATGGATCTCTTCTGTTCCTCCTTTGGTTTATATGCCTAGTTAAAAAATGAATATGCTTTGGAAAATGGCAGGAGATAAGAACAGACAATGGACTAAACTTCTCTTCTGGTGCCAGTCCTGCGTTTTTACCTTATTTCCCCCCAGAGAAGAGTAAGGACAATTCCCGAAGGACAAGTCAGTATAATCAGAGAAAGCATCAGCTGTAAATAACTATACATATAAACACGTTCGAATATCTGCCTTTTTTTGTGAGTTTTTCTCCTCCAAATTTGCAGAGTTAAGGAAAACAGAAATGCTTCAGAATAGCACTCACACATTTTCCATTACTAGAGCTGTGAAAATTTGTTGACAAAAATATTTTAGGAAGATAAGAACATTCTTCTGAAATGAAAACACATCTCCTGTGGAAATTTCTATATGGACTGGAAATAAGTGTTTTCTGATGAAAAATGCAAAGTTTCATTTCATTAAAATGTTTTTAAAATAGGAGAGTTTAAATTTTATGCAATAAATTTTAAGCATTTCAAACAGAAAATGCTTTGTTCAAATTTTAGCATGGTATCTCTGGTGTTTTTAAAGAAGATTGTGGCTCCAAACTGGTCTTGTACTTTATCACAGACATTTGTCCTAAAAGGAACTGTGCAATGGAGGTTAAGTAAACAGCAGCTATTTTATCAAAGATGTTCAGTGATGACCTATACCCTACTTTCTTGCGTGAAAATGTCTGCTCAGTTTTGTATAACAACGTGAAACAAATGAAAAAAAATAATCTTTCAGTCACATCTATGAGCTTGCACCTGAAGCAGAAATCATTACAGACCTGATTTTGCAGCCTGTATTCACAAGAGTGATCCCACGAGTGTAAAGACTACGGGATTAACACCCATCTGAGGAGAAAAAAATGTTTCTAATGAGCTGTGCTGTGGCCACTCAAAGTGATAAGTAAATCTCTGCTGGATATGGTGGTGCTTTCTATTGCCCTCCTTTGCATTACACAAAACGCTAATTCCCACCGTACCTATTTTTCAGTCATCATTTGCTAGTTATATGGCTACATTTTCATCTGTCCTCTTCTTTCAGCAGTTAAAATCAGCAAGAGAAGTGATCTCTCAAGATGTCTTAAAATGCAACCCTCTTAGCAGCCATCTTGATATATTTTAGACATTTGAATGAAGGATGATTTTGTTTATTAGTGCATGCAGGCAGCTAAAACGGAAAAAGAAGGGGAAGGTGGATGTGCCAGTCTACTATGGCCAGCTGCACAAGATAGACTTAAGCACCTGCTTGTTTCTGCCTAGCAAAAGCCACTATGGAACCCAGGAAGCGCAAAGGACTTTTCCTTGAGAGAAACATATGTGATGAGTTAAGTGCCACAGATGATAAGGATCATTCCTAAGAATGGTACCTTTCCTTCCAAGGAGATGGCAGGTAGACTTCTGACACTGCTTCCTTGATTTCTCTCCCTCACCACAAGCAAAAAGTAAAACAAAAAAGGAAGAAAACACAAAAAGAGAATGAGAGTCACTTCCCTACTGTTTTGTTCAGTTTCTCCTTCCATAAACTAATAATGACAAGACTGATTCAACATGTATCATATGGCATGTGCCACTATAAGCACCTCTGATGCTTTGCTACTGAAAGACTCATTTAAACCTTAAAATGCATATGAATATGGAAAGGCATGTTTAATGTCAGTAGTACTAAATATATAGATGTATATATGAGCTAAATGAATAAATGAAATCCTCTACTAAGGGGAAAAAAAAAAGTCAACTTTGACTTGTCAGGGACTTCCTGCAATTACAAGGTTGTAATTAAGATTTTATGGTATTTGGTCTATTTGGTCTAAGGTGTTTGGCAGTTTTCTCTGTTATTGGAGAAGTCAGCACTTGTAGCACTGAGTGAGGGCCACCCTACCTGAGCTGTGCACTATTCCATTCTCCTTTTAAAGACTCAAGGTTGCACATGGCATGGATGATTTGTTGATTCAACTTCTCTTAATTTATTTAATATCTGTGCCTCACTAGGTCTGAAGTCAGCCGTGATAGTGGATACAACAACCAGTTTCTGCTGGCACATCTCTCGGTATTCCTCTTTGTAAAGTATTCATGTAATGCCTCAGCTCTTTCACCGCCCTCTGTGACTTCAGTTCCCACTCACTCTTGCAATGCTGCAACTTCTTTGGCTCCTCACTCACTCTCACAAGAGCACCAAAAACCTTTTCAGTCTTCTGACTTTTCTGCCCATCAATTAAAATTACTTTCTTGCTAGAGCAGCTGTACATTTTCAAAGTTTATGTCAATGCAGATGACAGCCTTTTGCTGAATCAGTTGTGGGAATCGTGGGTTTGTACATTGTGTTGACCTGGGAAAAATCACTTCAGATCAGCACCAGAATCTTTCAGTGATTTAAGTGAGTTCAGCATTTCCTAGTAGCTTACAAGGTATTATGAAAGACAAAAATGTCAAAGTCTTCCAAAACCTTGATAAAAATATCTCTGTGCTGTTCATCTGCAAACACAATCATCTATGCCATATTTTAAAATTCCTTTTCTGTGTAGTATTAAATAAGTGGAAAAACACAAGGCTGCAGGACTATGAAGCTGATATGAGCAATTTGCAGTGGCTCACTCACTCTTCTCAAAGGCAGTTGTTATAACAGATATTATTTACCAGACCCCTGTATTACACCAGAAAACAACCTTTCTCAGAAAGATCTAGTACTGATCTTTTCATACTTTTCTTCTATAATTCAGCAGATTTGTGGTTTTGAGCAGGACATAAAAATTAACTTCTGTCCAACAGAAATAGAGATTTTATGCAGAATATAAGCATAAAGAAGAACATGGTACAAAAGATTTTGTTCAGAATGAACACATCACAGTAATGTACAAGGTAGAATTTCTGTTGCAATAGGACAAGAGATTAATAACCATGAGGAGAATAATTACTACCATGCAGCTCTGGAGATAAATTTGTAACAGCGATTGCCTCAAGGGAGTGTGACTTGCACATTGCTTTAGACTCACTTTAGCCGAGTATTTCCAGTCTTATGACATTGCAGTAGTCACACTTAAAAGCACCTTAAAACATCTGCTGTCATTGCTGGTGCCTCTCTCAGTTCCATCTAGCTCATCAAAAATTAGCCCAGTGGTTAAAGAACTTGCCTATGCCCCATAAGGATCTTGCCCACCATATCACTCACAACATCTGAGGATGTTAATAGCACACTTGCAGTCTTTTTCATAACTTCATGTTTATTTCTTCTCTCCACTAGGAGAGAAAAAGTTATAGAGGTGTACTTACACCTATTTAATTCCCCTGTGTGCATGAGAACATTCACAAATAATGGAAAAGCTTTTTGCTTTTCTTTTCCCTCTGCGAGGAAGACCTATAGTGCTTCAAGTCCACCGTTTTGATTTTTACATTGTTTTCCATATTTTTGCTTTCTTTCACTCCCGCACCCTTCCATTCACACAAAAATGCAACTAAGTAGTAAGTTGCATGTGGGCCTGGAGAGGTAATAGAAAAAAGTGAGGGTGAGCTCAAGATCCTTCATGCTGTCAAAGACAGAAAAATACAACTGTGTCTCTCCTGTGCCTTATATTTCTTGATTCAGTTGCCCTGCATTCTTTAGGTAAATAAAGGCAGTGACAGATGCATTTGGAAGCTCTTGCAACCACTCAATAGCCACAGGCTCACTTCAAGCCAACCCAAGATCCATTCTCATCCTTTCATTTCCCCAAATGAAAGGCAGACATCTCCCCTGTTTTGCTGTCTTTAGCAACAGGCAAAAATGGCGTTGCTGGTGTTTTTATTGTCTTCTTAGGTAAGATACCTCAGATTCTTCTGGAAAAGAAAAGGCAGAGAAAGAATTCTTCACATAAAAACTTGAACAGTTATCTCTAATATATAAAGCAAAGCCTTGCAGCTTATGTCAGTGGAAGGAAAGCACCTTCATTCATTGCAGTAAATGCCATGAAGTAAGTTTTCCTTTGCTGGCCTTCCATTATCTGTGACAGGTTTGGTGCAGGCAGAAGGCAGCTTTGGAAGGGTACACAATTTCACAGCGCCAGAATGCCCTGGGACTCAGTAGGACATTCAGTGGCAACAGGGAGATCATCTGCACCCTCGTGAAAGCCCTGCCTTCTGGGATAGCCCCATGTGTGGGTCATTGTGCAGTCCTTCTCACGCCTGCCACTCAAGGGCTGCGTAGACTTAGCATTAGCAAACAGGAATAAATAATATTTATAAGCTGTACAAAGAATCACAGAATGTCGAAGACTGGTAGAGGCACCACATTCCTAAAATACCTAACTAAGTACATCAGCTGAAGCAGAAAGCAAAGAAACATTTAAATTTATAAGAGAAATGACAAGTAAGTGAGAGGTCAGTAGCACAGTCACTTCCTGAGATATTAACCTGACATGACTAAATTGACACTCACTTTTCAGATTAAGGGCTTAATGGAAATAGCAAATGGCACAACTTTAATCTTGACTTGAGACAAGGACAGTAATGAAAACAGGAACTGACTGAGACTTAACCTATTCTTCGAGTTGTCTTAAAACTGTAATCTCAAAATCCTCTTTAGATGATGGAGTTTATAAGGCTGGATGTAGTAATTTCTAATGGAATTTTACAAGCTATTAGGAATGCATATACCTCAAGAGAATGCCACATGTCACAGCCTTTTTCCAGGCTGAAAAGTACTTGGGATTATTGTTATTTTGGCCATCTTTCTCATTTTATCTCCTTGTCCTAAAATGTAATCTGTTTCTGATCTTTGCTATGTGGGCTTTTTATTCCTCTTGGTACCAATATGTCACATTATAGAAAAGAATGGTCTGTTCAGGTCTGTTCTGTTCTACTTCTCTGAGCACTCAGAGCTTGATTAACATGCTACAAAAGCAATGAGACTTTTCCCAATGACTCTGATGGGAGCTGAGCTGGGCCCTAACTCATTACAGAGCCACAACACCAAATTCATTGGGACAATGGTAAATATTCCTGATTCTTTCACACCCTGAAACTCTTAATCCAGAGACATGAGAGTACAAATACCAAAATGCTGAGATTCTTTGAAGATTTTTTCAGAAAGATTTGTGTTTTGTCCTTTCCCCTGAAGACGACAAACACTGTCACATAATCTCCCATCCAGCAAGATTTGAAGTTGTAGATATCTTGCTTCCTGTTCTTAAAAAGTTGACTTCCTCTTTAGTTTAAGCAAATTCATGCTGGAGCTACATTTTGCTCTCCCATCTGACTCTGCCCTGGCTTTGGAGCTCTTCCACCTTTTAGTCCTGCGCAGGGCTAAGTACCTGCATGCAAAAAAGCCAAAGTAATCAGCTTCAAAGTGTATTTTCATGGTGTCTGCACCAATCTGGCATTTGCCGCACCAATTTATTTTCCTACCTGAAGTCCTTATTTAAATTTTCATCAGACAAAATCTTTGTCAAGCTTAATTTATGGGTAAAGAAATGATGGGCAAAGAAAAGCTTTGAAATAATAATAAAAAGATTACTAATAGTATTTAAAAAATAACACTACAGCTTCAAGCACAGAACACCAGCTGTTGCTCGATAATACAAGTAGAAAGTTTCAGTAGCTCTGAACAAGAAAAAAATAAAAGCCTTCCCAATGAAGACATCAAAAGATAATTAAATTTTATTTTAGATATCTAAGTGGTACATGTCTGTTAGGATGAATTGGCAGTGGGAGCAGTGTGATCTCTGAATTGACAGCTTTAATGAAGAATAAGAGTGGGTTCATTCTGTTAGATCTGGAAAACTCAAAAGGATTTGTAATGGGATAGACCCATTTCATATTTATGCTTGTGAACCAGTAAAGTCTTCCTGGCATTGTATCAGCAACAGCCTGTCAAGGAACAGAATGGAAGTCTGATTGTGTACTGGATGCACAAGAACACTGACACAAAATCTCATGCTAAGGTTTAAGTTCCTATAAATGCTTCCAATTTTTAGATGTGCCTAAATTTCAGGAGCATGCATAAAAGAATAGCTATGTTGACTCTCTTGTTTTGTAGGGAATTAAAAACATCCTTAAGCTGAACTCTGTGGCTGGAAAATGAGGCTGTTTTTCTGTCTTCTGTTTTAGCTTGTGGGAAGTTTTCTTCATAAAAACATCTAAAAATGTGTGTGTTCCACAAATCTTGTTTCCAAGCTCCTTGACATCCTATGCAAAGATTCATCTTGTTTTTAGCACACTAGCATAATATGTTCAAAATCTGTATTCTAGCTAAAGAGCATGATGTCATGTGAAAAAGAAGAAAAAATGTCTTCAGTCTTTTTTTTTTTGGCCTTTTTACCTGTGATATTCAGACAATGTGTCTAAAACACCGGATTATTTTCTTCCTAGAAAATGTATTTCTAATAGCTTTCTTTGGGAACACATTTTTTAGATCTTCCTTTTCTAAAGTTTAAAAACATCCTTCCATACCCTAAGGGCAGTAAAAAAAAGGTTCTTCATTATTGGCATGTGAAATAATGATGGTTGTTTACATACTGTAATACAGATAAGGGAGCATACTTGACTAAAGTGTAAGATCGGTGAATTAAAAGATACTCTCCCAAATCATCTGTATTTTCCTTGCTGTCATCATTTATTCCCTGATGGTTTTTCTTTTACTTAATATCAAACTTGCCAAACTAATCAAAATTTATTTATCTACAAAGAAACAAAACAGTATCTTATGCAAATCACTGGAATAAGAATATACTCACTATTTATTTCAGAACTGAACCTCTGATGGGTTAGATGGAACTCTTCACCTTTTTGTGTCTTGTGTGTCACTAAATCCATCTGCAAGGAAGTTTTTGCAAATGATTGGCCATTGTGTTTTAGTTTGTTCTGTTCATATGCGTATGTAAACAGGAAATGAATTGTCAGATTATTTCCCAGTTGCTCCAGATGACATCTCTGCTGGAAAGGTGTTTGTTGAGTACAATGGAAATAAGTAAAGAGAAAGAAATACAGCAATCAGGTTTCTGATTGAAGTACCATGCAAAGCCAAACTATCACCTTATCATTCATGTGTAAGGCTTCTGCAAAATCTGGGTTTCAATGATTATTTTTTCTTATTATTTTCCTTTGGAAAAACAGAAATGCATTTTTTGAAAATTTCTAAATACACTCAATAAACAATTGTTGAACTACATGCCAAATCTTTAAAGATTTAATATCTACATTATAAGCAGCTCACTGAGGACATAATTCCACACGACTCTTTTTATACTCTCAAAAAAGAAGGAATTTTGGCTTTAGGCAAAATAAACCTACTAAGATCTTCATTTCATAGCACTATTAAAGAATATATTATTAACTAAAATAGTATTTATGGGAATTTGAACATGCTTCTTCCTTAATACAAAACACCAGTTGTTGCACAGTCTTACTTAGTGACCCCACAGTCCTGAGAGCCTGCACATGGGTCTAAGACACCTAGCAGGTACATCATCTTTGCCAGAAACTATCTACATGGTGTCTTATAGTCAGATTCATTCTCAGCTTCCTATTCCAGGCTATTTGCATGCTGTTTCTTTGAACATGATTAAACTCAGCTCACCGGTGCTAGATCTGTGCTATGGTACCAAAAAGCATTTTCCAAATACTGACTGGCTGTGTGCCTCTCCTGCATCGCATCGGGATGTCATGGTGGTATCTCAGTGCATGTGCACAGAGCACACGACCCTTTTGCTTCAGAGGTTTTGCATCCCTGCAAGTTTACACAGGAAGGACTGAGATTTACCAAGGGAAAATCACATCTGAAAAACCTGACTCCTCACCTTGGTGTATCAAAAGGAGTTCCACCAGGACACAAACCATTCAACAACCAGATCTCTACAGAAGCCCAAATCAATGTAGATTTTGCATCTTTTTCTGCACCTATTAGCACTAATTAAATTTAGAGATGACTACTTGCAATCAGAAATAATTCTCTTGCAATTCTTTATGATAAAAAAATTGAAAGACAGGCTTTTCTTATGATTCCTGGCATTATTCTGTCTTCTTTCAAAGCTGGAAATATTGGTTTCTAAGAGAGGTGGTACTGCATTGGTTTGATGAGGCAGTTATTGAATAGAACATGGCAAATCTTACAGCAGAAAATACAGGCATGAAATATCTCAAAGGGAAGGTATAAAAGCTGCCTGCAGACAACGCAAAAATTAGAAACAGTGGATATACGGCTCATGCTTCAGCAATTAAGTGATATCTTAGACCATGGTCCAATTGCTCCAAACCAGAAATCTTTCTGAAAATAGTACAGTGAAATTAAAAGTATTTTGCAAAGGAAAAATGCAACAAATAAGCAGGGGTTTTTTTCAGTGAAAGTATCACACTAAACAATTATTTAATTGAGACACTACACAAAGTCATCCATTAGTATTTCATAAGGCATTATGCATAATGTGAACAGTCCTTCAGTTGCAAATTTGAGGGGCATTTATTTAATATTGTTCAAAAGGAAAGTATGAAATTTATTAAGTAATTATAATATTCAAGGAAGAGTGGTTTTAGCTTGGGTACACTTGAAATAATTGTACTAGATTAATTGGTATTTGCCAGTGATACTGACTACCTTCAGCATTCAAATTGTTGAAGTCTATTCAAATCAGATGACCCATATAATATACTGAAGTCTATTAAAGTGACCAGTATAATACTGAGATTCTGAAGAAGAAGATATTATGGAAAATACTCAGAAAAGCAATTAGCATACTTTTGTGGCAAAAAAAATGTGTGTACTTGTTCTGGTTGAGGTGGAGTTTTTGCAGATATAGTAGGAGAAGGTCACCCCTGGAAGTCAGCTGGGTTACATGATTGACAGCTCAACTCAGTGAACTTTTTGGCTGAAATGATCTCGTGAGACTTGGCAACTTCTCTCATCTGATTTTGACACACAACAGTAGAACATAGGAGTTTCCAGCACAGAGTTGGAAACTTTTGGCTTACCACTCCGAAAAAAAGTATTTCAGGAAATGATCCAGAAGTCATTGAAGTGAATCTGACTTAGACACATTTAGAGGACTCCCACCAAACTTTGTTCCACTGTAGTAAATCCATAAGCAATGCATGATCCACAGCAGCTAAATTTTCTTTAGGTCATTTTTGTCAACTCTTTATATTTTCCCTGTAAATGTCTGTGCAATGCTTGCCATCTTTTTCCATGACATATCTGAAATTTTCTTTTCGAGAATTTCTCCATTATCCCCACCTCTTGTCTCAATACATACAAATGGAACAGACCATTTATTAACTAGTCAAGTAAAGACTGACAA
Source organism: Aleadryas rufinucha (assembly GCA_013397815.1). Lineage (NCBI taxonomy): Eukaryota > Metazoa > Chordata > Aves > Passeriformes > Aleadryas > Aleadryas rufinucha. Next base: position 63,484 of record VZTH01014971.1, on the reverse strand, counting down.
GAGGACCCGTCTCATTTATAAAAATAGGGAAATTAAATATTTTATTTTAATTCATCATGAAGATCATTGTTTCTGAATCTTTACACCTAACTGAACAGTACATGAACTAGAAAAAAACTAATTAGCCAGAAAGTATACTTATAAGCTTTAAAAGTCAATGAAAAGGGTATTCAAATATCTTACAAATATATTAGTAAATAAGTGTACAACAATAATATCTTTTGGAGATTGTGTTTGAAACACTTGTAAGAAGTAAAATGTAGCTTCTGCTTTGGATGTCCCAGTCAAAACAATCAGGGATTGACAACTCATATATCTACAGCAGGAAAGCAACATCAGATTCCTGCTATCTGCAAGCAGAGTTTTTGCTTGATGACCAGGCTGCAATAAAAGGACAAGCTGTTTTGGGCTTCAGAACCAGCACATCCCAATGATACTTAATAAGAACAAAGTCTTTTACGGTACTGGTACAACTGCAATTTAAAATTTCTTTTTTTTTTTTTTTAATAATTTCAAAATATCTCACCAGATGAGAACAGAGAGATTGGACATGCATGAAAAATACTGATTTGGGATGTAGAAAATTAGAGCAATTTTTACTGACAAACTTCTATGTGACCTTGAGAAATACGTTTAATCTTTTTGCATTTCCTTTTTCCATATATAAAGGGAGTGTGGAAAAGGAAGCCAAAGAATGAATTTATTCATGTCCTCAAGGGATTCACTTTTTACAATGATAGAAGCTACTTAGTAGGCTGGCATCCATCAAACCTATTTCTTAACAAAAAAAATCCAACAAAATCCAGACAGATTCAAAATATAGGTGAAGAAGAGTTAACCAAAAGATTCACTCAAAATTATATCCACTTTTCAAATGTGAACTAGTTTAAATCTAAGATTTTCTTTAGATCCACTATCAGTGTAGGAGTCCATAACAAAATTTATATCTTGGATTGTCTGCTTCATTCAGGAGGGCTGAGGTCATGTTTTGCATCGAATTTCTTTTTAAAGAGTGAAAACAAGAAGGGAGTGACATTGCAGTCTTCCAAAAACACCTTACTAAGTATTCCAACAAACAAAAAATATTTCCAAATCAAAATCATGATTCAGTGTAGCAAAGTAAACTGCTCATTTGGTCCCCAATTTATAGTTGTTGTTGTTGGACTTGTTTTGTACACTTTTCAATTGACAACAGAGTCTGTTTTCAGGATCTAAATGAGGCAAATATTTACATCTGGTTCTCATGGTTCTCTGGCAGTAGAATGAATAAATATAAGAAACAAGACTGGCCACTACATAGTCTAAAACATTAATCAACCGCTAGCTAATGTGCAGAATTAAAAGGGCACACTAAGTGTGGTATTGAAAAACAAAAAAAGGAGGGCTGAAGAAGTGCATTGTAAAAACCTGTGTGAGATTCTTCAGTGTATTTGAGACCTAACAGGAGGTAATAATCTCTGCAGCCAGGAAAGAGTTTCTGATTTTGCAAGCCAAGATTAAAAAATCTGCAACAAAGAAAGATATCCAGCAGTGTTCCAGCTAAGCTCATAAAAGAAATTCAGGATTGCACAGCAACATGAGCTCTGACTCTCTAAGAACAAGCAATGAGTGTAAAGAGTGAAAATGAACATACCTCACTCCAACTTGGAGGGTGAAATGGGTTGGAACATTGTAATTTATGTACCTGCTGAGCCCATCTAGCACAGCAATACAAAAAAAAATCTATTGGCAGTGCATCAACAGCTCAGACTTTCAGGTCAGTCCTTTCACTACTCCAGGCAGGGGTTAGATGATTTCAAAAGAGGTGAAGAAATGGATTTGCAAAAAACAAAAACAAAAACAGCAACCATCAATGTGTTTTGAGGACCTTACTCCTTTTTCTTTCAGTGAAATCTATGTTTTTAATTATAATAAGTTATCTAAGTATGCTCCTCTTTGGAGATGAGAACAAAAGGATTTTCATAAATAAACTCTAAAATCTAGTTATACAAATATGTACATACAAAAGGCAAGGGTTTTATTGCCTGATACACTGCACAGTCACCTCTGTATATGTAAAACACTGGAAGTACCCATATAGGGCATATTTTGCCACTGGGGGCATACAGCTCCACACTGTGGATATTGCATGCATCTGTATTTGGAGAAGGTCAGTGAAATGAGATACACAGAGCACTGAGGTTGTCCTTCAGGTTCAATGGATTACTTTCTTTAGGTACTTGGTGACAGTTTCAGCAATCTACCATACATTCCTTCAATTCCTGGTGGATTATGCAAACCCACCCTGTTTTGTTAAAGAGCAAGCGTTCCCCTCCTGCTGCCTCCCAAGCAGCTCTCAGCTGGTTTCTCCAGAGCGTGCCAGTTCCTGGGAAGGATACCCCTGGGAAGAATACCTCCTTCAGTCCATTGCAGCTGGAAGTGGGCAGTCACTGTGGCCCTGATGGGCATTGATGGTGCTTTGCCCCAGCTGGGTAAAGCTCTCAGAGAGCCCTGATCTTACCATATTGCACCTTAGAATCAGTTCAGATTTTTCTTTGCTATTCTGATAAGAAACATCATCATTCTGATGGTCAGAAGCTTTCTCACACCAGACGAAGTTTATCATAATCACTTTTATAATTTCTTGTTTCTGTATCAGTATCATCCTTTAGCTCAGACAGTGCCTTCCCTGCCACACTGTTCCCAAAAATGAAGTTATAGCCAGTAACGGTATCTCAAGTCTTCATTAATTCTGTGATGCCATATAATTCAAGTCTGTTGGTGTCTTCCTCTACTTGTTGAAAAACTGTTGAGCATGTTGTGAATTAAAGTGTTGGATATTTAATTAGAAATTTATTTAAAATACCTATGGTCAAAAATCTGAACATTGAAAGTGAATGTAGACATTTTCAGAGAACTCTGTAGAAGATCACATCTTGAGAATATACCACAAGAAGGCTTTATATAATGCCTAATTATGGGTAGTGTTTTTTCTTTTCTTATCAAAGTTAGTTACTCCTCTTGCTGATGGTGGAAAAGCAGCGCCATACCCTTGCAGATAGAAAAACTGAGTTAATCCATCCCCTTCTTGAGCTCCTGTGGCTACTGAACATCTTTTGTCTTTCAGCAACTGGAATTGTTTCTGCTGTTTTGATCTCTAAGCTTCAAATGCTACTAAAAACATATGTGCAACCTTTGATGCCTTTCTGTACAAGTGAATTGAAATAGGAATTCCCAATAAAAGTTGAGTATTGATAAAGTTAGGGAGATACTGATTTTTTTAGCAGCTCATCGATAGTTAAATGACAGATTAAAATATAAAGAACAGGTGAAATGTGGTAATTCATCTTCATAAAGTCAGTGGGATACCATGCTGAAGTTTGTGATTTCAGTGAATTTCCATTTTTGAAGAATCGAGACAATGAAGTAGATAATTGGGTTTAGCCCAGAATACCCAGAAGAAACTGCAGAGGAAATGTAACCCAACACCAAAACACAAGTATTCAAATCATAATTTAATCATGTAACTAGAGCTGGCAACATTTTTATGTCTCACAAACCCTGCGGATAAGTGACTCACACAACCCGGTGGTAGCAAGGGCCAGGACAGCAAGAACACGGTTTGGACCAGCTAGGAGGAAAGAAAGCAACCATTGGGGAGCAGCAATGTGTGTGTCTGTCAGAGAGATCTTCCCCCACTTCTGGCCTAGACTCTGCTTAGGCTGCAGCCTTCCATGAAGCTAAAGTCTCTTTGGTAGGAGTTCCCTTTTCCCAGCATACATGAAATTTATCCTTCAGCCTTGCTCATTCCTGGCCCTGCAGCATCACTGAGAGCCTTTGCTGGACTGAGCACACAACACAGCTATGAGCTGAGGAGCCACAGCAAACTGCAGAGCACTTGTTCTGAGCTCCTCCAAACAGCACGTGCTGCTCAGGCAAGGGGTTTTTTCTCTGCTTACTTACATTTTAATCTGATGCCATGATTTTCATCTGTGTAAAAACATGCTTAACAGCTCCATAACAATCAGTAGCAAGTAAGTATGGCACATTTAGTAGTTATGACTGCTGTTACAGTGAAGAAAATCCAAGAGGTCATTCAACAGCACAGGAGTGATGGCTATGCAAAACTCCTGCTCTGCTTCTGAAAACCAGGCTGTAAAATGGAAAATTGATTAAAAATGTAAGCTACACTGCTCTGGTTATTGAAAGTAATATAAAAAAGCTGCAGCATATCTGATTATAACGGTTTCTCTATCACAGGGGGTCTCCCTAATGGTTTATATTTGTGGTGTTGGCAAATTAGTTTAAAATATGTATCTTTTTACTCTATAAGAGGAGAACATTTTCATCTTGTGCTATTTTTATTGCACTAACTGACTATTAGGTTTTTAAAGTCCCTTTTACCAGAATGTGATAGAGCACACCAGTGGTCACTGACCCATCCAGCTGGAGTAAAAACAAAGACAGGTTAGAATTTGCATTTCCTTCCTTGGGAGGGATGCAAGCACTGATCCCTCTGGCATTTAGTCCTTGCAAGGTCTGGGTGCGGCCTCATCTTCTCAAGAAGAAAGATTCACATGGTTTCAGTTAAGGGAACGATCCCACAAGGATTCAGTGAAATGATGGGTACAAAATCTGATTGATATATCTTGTGAGTACAGCCAAGAAACACTTCCACAAAGCAATAGTCAACAGTCAATCTTCTCCTCCTACCTCCCTCAGGGGGTTTCATACCGTCAGTTAAAAAAGGATGACGTAAATACTTGGTTTATGATCTGACACTCCCAGAGGGACAGAAACCTGTGTGGATGTGAGAGTGAGACTCAGTGGATGGAAATGGAGTGGGAGAAGCATTGCTGTGGACACCTGTGGGAAGGTCTTTCTCCCACTGGCAGCAGACCCTGCCCTCCCAGCACTACTGAAGTCTTGGAGGGGTCGTGTGGGTAAAAATGTTGGTCTCAGCTGTACATAACAAAACCAGGAAATTTTGGGAGCCCAAGGAAGGAACAGGAAGTAAAAGTGAAGGCCGGGAATCTCTGAGAAAATTATAAAAGTGTAAACCAATTATTTTGTGTAAAAATGATAAAAAGTAAGCTTGTACCTCTTGAAAAGCATTGTTGATTTTTATAGGAAGCATGACCAACTTCATGAGATACCTGTTTGTGAGGGATATGTGGTGGGCAAGGGGGGAGTTATATATACACAGCCATACTTCCTAAAATGTAATCATGCCAAATTTCATACTGGATTTGCTTTCCTGAGTCTATTTCTGGTTTACTTTTTATCAGGGTTAGTCTTACTAAATCCAGGGCATATTAGTGTGTAGGCCTTAAATTGTTTTGAGTCTCTTATCTCTGCCTCATTTTCTTTCTTTTTCACGCGATGTACTTTCAGATACCTTTGATTTAGGAACATCCAAAAAACTGTTGTCTCAGGTGAGACAGATAAGTCAAGTATTTTAGAGCAGTTATTATAAATATGTCTATTCTGCTAGAGGAAAACACTAACAATTAGAGGGAAAGTAACTTACATTCCAAGAGCCGTAGAAGTTATAACCTTATAATTCTCCATTCTTCTATTACTCTCTAAATGTCACAGACTGAAATCACCAGAGCAATATCAGTTTATCAGATGAGGATATGACTCCCTGAATTCAATTGTTAATAAGCCTTCTCTGTGAAATCTTGAACCTATAGATATACATTTGTTTATATAGTTATGTACCAGAGAAATAGAGTTACATATTGGAGTTCTTGAAGAAAATGGTCACCTTCCCCCAAACTGCAAATAAATTTGTTTTTAAACCCTGCTTTTGAAATAATTTGGATCCCTTGGGGTTCCATGGCATGGGTTTTCCTTTTAGCTTTGTAACAGTGAAAGCACATATTCTGCCAAGCTGAAATTCTTTAAAACTACCCTCATCCCTTAAATTTATTACTGGTTACTAACAGCTTCCCATGTTTCACTTATATATTTCAAGTTAGAACCAAGTATGCAATATGGAACAGGTAATATTTTTTAGCTTTTTTCTCTCCTAGATTTATAGTGTGAATTCCTGCATTAAAATAATTCATGATGGATAATAGAACCTTAAAGCATATGGCAAAATTAAGCCTCAAGAATGACAACATGAGTAATTCCACAATAAAAAGATGAGGCTGCCTCCATAGTACTGATTTTTTAGAATATGCTCTGTCAGCTCACTTATTTATACCAGATAGTAAATTTCATCTTTTCACATTCTTTCTTTTCCCAGCTTTTTATTATAGTTGTTTTACATCTTAAATATTAACTTGCATTTCTACTTTGTTAAATATATTTTCTGATACTCAAAAAGCTATGGATTGCTATATACACAGCATAATAAAGAATTTTTAGAATACTTGAATATAATTATCTTATAAATACAGTAGAAAAACTTTACATCACCAACAACATTATTATTGTTAGAGAAAGAACTGGGGTTTCAAGATTGCAAAAGACTGGTCTTATTGAGTAACTTTCACCCACAGTGTTCTTTTACAGTACACTCAAGAGTTTTGATCATATACCTTCCTTTAGACACATTGAAGAAAATCAGCTCATCAGAAAGGAAGAAGGCATTATTTGAACAGCAATAACACCGTGAATCATGTGTTGGAAGGCTATTTTGCCATCACTTGTGATGATGGACACTGTAAATAACTGTGATATTTAGTGAGACTCCAGAAAAACTCAAGGATACCCAGGGGGAAAATAGCCCCTTAAAACTATGAAAAATTATAACTCATTGCAATCCCATGGGGCACCCAAGCTGGAAAAGTCTGTTCTTGAAGGACTGCATCTCATGGAAGAGTGACCCACTTCACAAAAGTTTGTGGAGAACTGTTGCCTGTGGGATGGACTCACATTAGAGAAGGTTGTGGAGAACTGTCTCCCATGGGATGAACTGGAGTGGGAAGGACTCCTCTTCTTGAGCAGCAGCAGAANACCAGGCTCACCGGGCTGTCTGGGTAGCAGCGGCAGACCATAACCCCCATTCCTGTCTGCCTGTGCTGCTAGGGGAAAGGGTAGAGCTGGAAAGGAAGGAGGAGTAGGAGTAAGGATTTCTTAAGGTCTTATTTTACTTCTCATTATCCTGCTCTGATTTTGTTAGCGATAAATTCAGTTACTATGTCTAATTTGAGTCTGGTTTGCCTGTGAAGGTATTTGGTGAGTGATCTCTCTCTGTCCTTATCTCAACCCATGAACCTTTCACTATAATTTCTCTACTCTGTCCAGCTGCAGAAGAGAGTGACAGAGAGGCTTTGATGGGTGCCTGGCATTCAGCCAGAGTCAGCCCACTACAAGCTCTTAGGAAGAGAAGTGGTCAGAGACATGGGATTAAAAGCTAAAATATTGTGCCTCTTTCTAAAAAAACTATTGATTTTTCTTTAAAAATTAATTTTGTAACACAGTACAAAAGCCAAGGATTTGAACATAGCAGAGAATATTACATTTAGAAAATGATGGGGCAAATGTTAGATCTCTTGAAATAGAAAAGGAATAAATTTTCCATGAGACACAAATCGAGCCTATCTCATTACTTTCTCCACATACCTCTCTTTAAGGCATATTTCAAAACCAATACTCTCTGCAATATATAAGGTATAGTGTATTGGCATAACGAGCAGGAAAGAGTCTGAAGACATGAACAAAGAAGATTGATATGTTTCTGTCCTCTTTCAAAAACAGATCAGTATATTTTAAAATCAGAAGGAGATTCAGTATGAAAATGTGCCCTTCCAACTTCCCTTAACATCACAGAATTACATTTCAGAATCTGATGGGATTCCATGGGACTATCAACTGAATAAGGTGTAATTCAACAGGAGTCAGGGTGGCAGCCTGTGCTCTTCTTCAGTTAGGTTAAACAAAGTTCCTGTCTGATCCTGAAACATAGATTTACCCTTAGAAAGTTAAATTAATCATCCTTTATTCATATATCTCTATATAGATACTTTTAATTAGCACATTTCCCCTTGGCTCTTCTCTTCCTTTTAACTTCTCAACATGGTCTTGACGGAACAATTGGTCTTTATTAATGTGTGGCAGCTTAGAGCTGCAGCGAGCTGTTTGCCAGATGTTTGAACTCTGTTGAACTGCTGTTCACTTGTCAGACTAGCAATGAGGAGTGAACAAATATCACACTATTCAGCCTCCCTCCTGAGCTGCCAGAGAATTTCAAACAACTTCAAGGGCCAGAGCCAAAGGATCTGCTGAGAAAGAATAAGGTATGTTCCTAAAGAGATCAGTGATCCATGACTTTTCTAGAAAAGCAACTTTGTTTTTTATTATCTGCTGTGCATGTGAGAGAGTCAAGGGCTGAAACATCAGAGGGACCCACACTACAGGGAGCAAGAGGCTTCAGAATGACACAGCTTTCACAGATCCTAAGGTTCTTCATGGACTATTAAGTAGAGGAGGGAATAGAAGGAAGCGGGCTACTGTAAAGCTTCTCCAAATAGGCACATTTGACTCTGAAGATGATCCTATCTGTGAGCAGAAAAGGAAGTAAGATCTTTTGTGAAGCATTTTCATTTTAAACACTTGTTCAAGAAGAAGGGAAAGAACATAAGTTTTGTTTCTCCTTTTTGTTGCAACTCCTTCTTCAGATTTACAAATAAAGTGCACAGGGGCAAATTAAGCACCAAAGTACGTTCCCATGATATCAGGAAATAAAGGGCAGATGCTAAAATGTGTCCCACCAGTTCTGCTAATGAAACATACATATGTACCTTGTATGTGACCATCTTATCAAAGAGCTGCACTCACTGAGACAGTAGAACCGTGTCCCGCCAGGATGTGTTCATAGTCCCAGCCCAGGATAGCCTCTCTGACATCAGTTGACTGCCACCTCCCAGCTAAAAGCACATCTGCTTTTCTCCACTATGACACTTAAAATCACCTCTTTGATAGCAGTATCTGTAAAACCTGGATGTATTCTTTACATACAGAAGAGTATAGTGTGGTTTGGGTAGTCCTAGCACCCACCTTTTGTTGCAAAAAGATAAAACATTGTTAGTTCGGTGACCTTAAAAAGCCTCGAGAATTTTAAATAGACTGAAATCACAACAGTTCAGCATCATTATTTTGTACCAAATGTACTGCATTTTGTACCATTAATGTACTGCATTTACCCTGCACTGAAGGACTCTTGAGCAGGATTATATGATGGCTGTTTTACAGGATGCTTTTGGAAACAAAATGCACCTCTCCTGAAACTGTGAGAGTAAACACAAATTTTCTTTAATATTCAGCAGTGATATTAATCCAAAGCCAATAGAATGTATTAATTCTCTTTGCTAAATTGTTTTTTCTCCTTTTTATTGTGATTTCACTATAGGTTCCAGATAAAAGAAAGAAGATGGACTAGGAAGTAACAAGTACCTTTTATGCATAAATAATAAAAGGGAAAAAAAAACAAAACCAAGCAAACAAACAAAAAAACCCAAGGAAACCCATCTCTAGCAAACCTGGTCTTATTCAAGGCCCTTCCCCCTTCAAACCTATTTTAAAGCCCTCTCAATTAGCCCTGCCAAATCATGGGCTAGGATATTTTTCCCTTTTTAGACAAGTGAGCCCCATCTGTGTTCAGAAGGCCTGGTGCCATATAAACCACCCCATGTTTGAAAAAGCCAAGATTACACCAACAGCACCAGTCTTCAAGACACATATTGATCACGTGGGTTGCCCTGTTCCTTTCAGCATTATTCCCTGCTATCAAAGGCATTGAGGAAAACATCACCTTGGCTCCTATCCCTTCAACCAGTCATCCCAGTGCCCTGGTTTTGATTGCCCTAGGACTCCTCAGCTTCATCACTGTGGACCTGGACAACAAGAAGTGGGTGATAATTAGAGGGCCAAATCTGTCCAGGGAGTCTTCTAGTAAAATCTCATACCTGGGCCCCATGGAGAGAGCAGAAAATCCGAAAATGAAAAATGAAAATGGCAAGGAAATACTTCCATCTTGCAATAAATTTTAAAAAACCCCACACATTTTCTAAGTCCAGCAGATTTTCCAGTGTCAGTCCCTAAGCCAAAGTTTTTGAGCTCTCATTCTTCAGGGTTTATAAGCAGACCGCTAAAGCTGTCCACAGTTGTTTTTATGTGTCACTAATGATGATAAACTGTTTTCACATTTTTCTAAAGAGCTTCTACCCTGTTTACCAGTGCATAAAATTCCATCCAGTTATACCAGATGTGATTGAAGGATTTTGACAGTTTCCTCATAAAATGGACTACTACTGTGAGTTCACTAATCCTATAAACTCTCGATTTTCATAATTTCCCATGTGATAACAAGAAAAATTGCAAATGAACCTGCAGTTTCTCCAATCTTTCGTCGCTATACGCGGCTCAATAAATTTGAGTTATCTTTTCCCTTGTTCTCTCTGAGCTGAAATATTATTTTCTTATTTTATCTACAGGCCTTCTTGAAATCAGCACTAACACCTAGAGTGACGTGTAAAACAGTCTCTCTGTGCTGATTGACTTGCTTCAAGTTCCTTCAGGATATTATTTTGGAAAAAGTCTTTTACCTTTCTTAAATTTGAGAAGATTGGTCCTCTAAAATCTTGTTTTCTTACATATTTAATTAGCTGTAGCCACAATGTATAGCAGGGACAAGATATAGGTTAGCAACAGTGTATAGCAGGGACAAGATGTATCAAGGCAAATAAATCAGCAGACAGTATTTTCTTGTAAGTTTCCGTCCTTTCTATTATGTGTCCTTTGGTGCTTAGATTTGGCTACAATACACAGAACCTTGTTATCTGAGCTGCAATTGAGGGCTGCCCTACAGATGCCCAGAGCAAATCTGAAGAAACTGTGTGCTGTAAGCAAAGTAATTGTGGTTTGCTTAGCTCAGTCTCTTATTTTTTATAGAGCTTAAAGGAGTTCAAAAACATACCATCCAGGGCTTCATTAGAATGGGATGAAGTAATAATACTCTTACACTGTAGCAGTTCTGCAACAATAGTACAGCCAAAACCCACCTTGTTGTGTCTTTTGGAATTATATCTACTGTTTCAGATAGGATTATGGGTACAATTAAATGGTTGGGGTTTTCCTCTTATTTGCTGGGATAACGAGGATCTAATATTTCATCTATATTTTGAAAATTCAAATATCTGAGAGATTAAAGCCTCTTTCCTGTGCTGAAATATAATGACAATAAATCAATCCTTTGCTGAAAATTCCTGCAAAATTAACCTTAACACATCCTGCTGACTGCCATTTTGAGTACCATTTTACCTCCTTTTTTCTTGTTTTAACAAAACTTCCCTTGGAACAGTCCTTTGCATGGTTTTAAACCTTAGTGATACAATCATGTAATCTTTTTCACCACGTGTTGGGGAATAGCAAGTGACATTTGCCCCAAACTTTCAACCTTTGGAAAATATAAAAATAAAATTAATAAATACGTAGATAGACATGTTCATGTTGTTCTCTCCAGCACTTGAGTGTGCTTCATGGCTATCAGTATGTGTACAAAATATAAGTTTGTATCTGTTATATGTAATTTGTTACCCTTCTCATTTTTCTTTCTTTCAGTTGTCTTTTGTCATGGCACAATCTGTATTACCCCTTGGTTTTAAAACTCCATAAAACAGTTCTGCCAGAACCTGAACTGACTTACAGTACCAAGGAAGGAGAGATGATTACCTGTTAGCAACTATCTGATTCTGGTGCTTGGTCTCCACTGTGCTGCTGTAACTCAAAATAAAGTGAAGCTGTTTGTACGATTAAGCAATCAAGTACAATAAGAATCTCATATTTCAGCACAGTCACCAATGTAAGGGAATATGCAAGGAAATTTTCTAATCAATACACCTCTAAGTTTCACTCAAAACAGACCAAGTGAAATATAGCCGACCTATAAGCAGGACTAATGCAAACAATGCCATGCTATAATTTTTTGCTTACAAAATATTTGTTCTTATATGGAGCAGCCATTAATCCTATCATGTTATGTGCTACCTGTTGCATCTCCCAGTGATAACGCTCTCTCCAGCTGCTCTGGCCAGAGGGAAAGTCTTACTAAAGAGCTCAACTATTTTGCAAGAGGTAATTTCAGAAGCACAGGCATAAAAAACAAGCATGGATTTAATTAGGATTAGGTGAAGAAAAGAAAAGTAACAGTGTAAGCGGGAATGCTAGACTGAGAGGAAGACTGGAACTGCTAGACAAAGAAGAGGAAAACCCCTTTGGTGATGAACAAGGTAGAATTTTTCTTTAATCAGATCTTGGGACATAACTGTTTTGAAGAATTTCTATCTAAATAGGAATAACATCACAGTCAGAGACTGAAACGAGAGGTGCTGCAGGAGCAAAGTATTAGCTACAAAACCTTAGTATTTGATGCTAAAGGAAAAATTTTAAGAAGCAGTTATTAAGTTGTACAAAATTGTCAGAAGCTTTCAGAATCTAGACTATAAAACTGGGATATTTACACACCTCGTATATCTCTTTTGAAAAGCCAGTATCAAGGGGAGGGGGGTACAGATCAGAAGGCAAATAAACCACACCAGTTTAGTTATTTGACATATCAGCTAAAGACAAAATTTTGAATTTCCTTCATGAGTATTTCAGCAAAAAGTGGTGACAGGCAAATCAAATAAGAGAATATGTTTAGACTTCACTTTAGGCTTTGACAAGGTCTTTTGTAAGACATGGAGTTGTTTGGACATAGAAGTCACCAAGTAAATAAATACAGAATACCAAATCAGACCAGATGCCTTCTGCCATGAAAATATAAAGCAAAATAATTTAAGGATAAAAGGCAAAGTTTCAACATAAAAGAGAGAATTGTTGGAATTAGAATAAATCTGCTCAGATTTTCAATACTTAGATGTCTGAGATTTAAAACTACGATTTTGAATGCAGACAACACAAGAATGCATTTTCTACACTCTGATCTTAGTAAAGAACTAGCAAAACCCAGGAGAATTTCAGAACCCTACTTAAGGAAAGTAAACTCTTACAATAACTTAATTAAGCTCTATGCAACATTAAAAGTGAATGTTGACAAATAGAAAAAGAAATATGTCAGAAAGAACTGTCAGAATGAATCTTGTATTTTAACAATTTCTTCTTTACCTAAAGTTATTTTGGAAAAAAATAAGTGAATTGCTGAAGAGACATCAGTGAAGGTCACTGCTGAATGTGTCAGCTGTTAAAAAAGGTCTTGAAAATAAAACCCACAAAGATTATGATTAAAAATAAAGCTGCAGTGACTTCATAATGTAGATCAATGGTGTTACTTCACCTTTGTATAGCTGCCTTCAATCTGATCATTCCATCTGGAGCGAAGAGATAGAAACAGATGCATCCTAAAAACACTGTAACGTAGGTCGCTGAGAAGGTCTTGAGTGAGGAAAGGTTGGGATTTATAGGAGGATTCGCATAAGAACATGTGTGGAAGAGTCATCTGTTCTCAGGACTTTCAGGATCTAAGACACCTTGTGCCAGCCATTTGAAGCAGTTTGTCAGTTCTGAGAATAAATACATTGTTTAGCCATTACTGTGGCCTTTTTCCATCTTCCAGCTGTTTCACCTCATTCTGCTTGGGATGTCTCATGTGTATCATGATCTCTTTGGCTGTTTGGGACACTACTGCCTAGGCATTTGCTTTAACAACAAATACAAAAACCAAAAACAACAGAAGGAAACCATCATTTTTTTCTCAGTCGCTCTTGGTCTCTGCACAGTAGTTTTCATTTTAGCCTAGACTTCCTGCCAGTCTTAATGGTCGCACTCTGGCACCAAGGGAAGAGCAAATCTGGCAGAGTGAGAAGCTGCAGGAGCCAGTTTACCAGCAGGGCAGAGAATTTGCTGTGGTTCTAATTGAAAAAAGCATCCTCATTTGGGCTTTTGCCTTCCCTATCACTCTCTCTCTCTGCTGGCTTCCTGTTAAGTTCTATTGTGTTTTGCCAATGCAGTCATCATATTCTCTAGATATCTGATTTACATAATTGAAGTAGTCCAGCTTGTTTTAGGAAAATTACAACTTTGTGGAAAAAAAATAACTTATACAGTAATTATAGCAAAAATGTTCTGCTTTGTGTCAGACACAATGAAATTAGTGCGTTTAAAAATTAAGAACAAGGTCCTTTTAGCTCTGCGTCATTTTTAAAAGAAGAATGAATACTCTTAAGAAACAGCTTTGCATGTTAATCACAGTGGCTGGGAACATTTCTTGTTAAGATATATGATGTTCGAAACTATTAAAAGAAGTATTGAAGGAAGGAAATTAATTTTTCTGTGGTAAAATTTTCCTGTCATTCTGTAAGATAAGTTTCCACTGTATGTGTTTCCATTAAAGAAGATTGTTGCATGAAAAGTTACCTATTTTACAAAAAGAAATGTTGAGTCCATGTTGATTTCATCCAGAATTTATCCAAGATATTGTCAGTTAAGAAAGCAAGATTCTGGGTGGTTTGATTCTCATTAGTGTACAGTTCCTCTGTGCATAGGATCCATTTCCAAAACAAAAGGGGCAATACTGACCATAAAATATATATCACAGAAATCAAAAACCCCTGTCTAAGTGTAAAAATAAGATGATGTTGCAATACACGCTGGAGATTATGGGTATCATAAACATGACTAATGTCTGCTGACAGTCAGAGAGCAACAGAATAGTAGCAATTAGAATTTGGCTAAACTAAATATATACTTTAAGATCATTTTAAGGTGTTATCTCTTTCCTTTAATAATGAATACAAATACAGTAATTGCAATTATCCATTGCTTCCAAATTTTCTCCCACTGCTGCGCTTTCCTTCCTAAAACTGCCTGGATTCAGGTCATCCCATGCAGGCCTTTTAGGAGAAATAGCTGTCATCATACACTGTTCTTCAGAAACTCCAGATCATTCTCAGCTGAGATTCATAATTAATTCCTCATTTGTGGAATCTTCTTAAAGAACAACTTATCCACCAGGAGCACTGGAATGTCTCAGCTGAATAAGCAATTAAAAATGTTTTGCTAGTCAGCATTCCTTATAAGATCATCTCAAAGCTGAGCTGAAATGCTGCAAGGTCAGTTCATGTCAGAGAGGAATCTACTGGTTCACGTTATGTTCAGATGCCTTCCCACAGCAGAACAGCAATGCAGTTAGTGGCATTGAGCAGCACTGTGTATTTTACTAACATAATGCTCAGCAGCCAACATTTCCAGTGAAAAAACTGCCACAGTTCACCTCTGAAAATGAACTGTTTCCTTGTAAGACCTGTTACAAAAAAATTGCACAAGTAGTCTTTATTTGAATAAGTCAGAAAGCCTAAAACTAAAGTCAAGCCTAATTTCAAGCACATTCATTTCTACGTGTCTAAACTTACTTCCCTTATAACTCCTTGTACTTTTTGAAAAGTAATGTATTTTTATTGTATTTTTTTTCCTTTTTATCAACACAGGAGGCTTTCTTTAGAGGTGCAGAAATACCTCTGTCCTGAATAGCAACTTTTTCTTTCAGCAGCTTCTAGAGGTAGTTTCAAGTTCAGCCCAGACCACACAAATGGATTTCAGAGATATCAGCTATCCCTCTATTTAACTTTATGCAACATACCCAGCTTCATGTTGCCTGTTGTGTTCCTCTTCATCAGTAGCCATTCTGAAGCCCATGGGGGACAATCTGCGCAGGCAGGGTATGTTCAAAACATGTCAGGATCTAGACTAACAGCCCAGTTGTTTTCTCTCTTTAATTCAATCTGTGATTTCACTTTTCTCCCATTAAATTTAATTCAATTATTTTTATGATGAATAATGCAGTGTCCACACTTTAATGATATCATTACCTAATTAGCTTATTGGTCAAAGAAAGATGCTACTTTTTAATTAATTAGGAAGAGAACACATATCTCCCTGAAATGAAGGGCAAAAGGTGTTCTACTCAGAGTGGTTAATCAGACATTTATTGACCTTCTAGGTACTACTGTATAATGTACAAGCTGTGAAACGCACTCTGTTTCAACACGATAATGCAATCACAAACTTACTTGAAATTGAATTGGACAAATTTGCTTCAAATAAAACCAAAGCAGCTCTGTCCACACATTTCTAGGCTTACAATATACTGTAAGTTTTGATAAGCATCTGGGAAAGAAATACAGCTTACTTGGAAAACAGCAGTATAAAATGAAAAAGATGGAGAGAGAAAAACAAAAACAAAACAAAACAAAACAGACAAACAAAACACCCCAAAAATGCTCTGCCTTCACCTGCCTGCTACCAGGTGAACACACCAAAACAAAAGACGTTATCTTGGGAATTGATTGACTTTGTGTTATGGCTGCCCAGTCTATACACATAATATGAGATTATTTTATCTGACACATAGCTGAAATATAGTAGTTAGTGTTTTCTTTAAATAGGTTAAAAAAAAATTCAAACACAAATAAAGATTTTAAAAACTCACCTGTAAAACTTCAGAAAAATAGCCTGAAACATTGCTGGAATTTCAATATCACAGAGCAGAAATAAGGGGGCAGAAAAGAGATCAGAGCTAAAAAGTAAACACAGATTGGATGAAGACTTTAGAATATTTACCGTCAATATGAATAGAATATATCCAGTTATTGGCCCCATTTGTAATTGATCATTAGCAATTACAGACAAAACAATAACCAGCACTCTGTAGCTGTTTCACATTAGCCATCAGGAGGAAATAAACAGCAGGTAGTTTGACCTTATCTATCTCACAATCTTGTCCTAGCTTGCCCTATGGAGCACTGACTTCGTAATTTAGACAAATATTTAATCTTGGTAATTAGTTTTTTCACGTTTCCATATGCAGTCCACTGAATATACTTCAGATGAATCCACAAAACTCTTGTTCTTCCACAGAAGGGAAATGTTTGATTTATATAGAGACATTCTTTTCCCTTCTAATTCAATCACCAAAATACAAAGCCAGCATACATTATATATCAGCTTCTGTCGGTAGGAGTTACTGAGAGGTTATTCAGCCCTATTTGGCAAAAATTAATTTCATGCAAGTGTTGTGTGCAGTGCACAGACATCTACAGTCAGTCTTAAAGTATTTGATGTAAGTGGGTACAACCTGGTAACATATGGTTTAAGGCCTTTTTACATAACTTCCTTCTTGCTGATGCATTTTGAAAATAGCTCAAGGGGGACAATCTGGCTTAGCTAGGAAGTAAGTGCTGCAGTTTGATATAAATCCACATGTTTACCCCGTGAGCACTAAGCAGTTTGATTTCCTGTCTAGCTAGTGTTGATTAGTGTTGCAAAGTGAATACAATGATAACTCGACATTGCAGAACAACCCTCCAATCTAAAAGGGTTATTTATCCATATTCACCCTTTGTGCATGCTGATGTCTCTCCACCTCCCCCAACTTGTTCAGTTTTACTCATGTGACTTTATCATCAGTAGCTCTGGGGGCAGATGACCTTTAAAGGTATAAGAGAGGATTCCATTGTGCAATTTGTCACCTAGCTGGCATCAAAAGATAGGGGACATGGGGAATGACTGTATGCAATTCTTCTACCTCTACAACATGCAGCGATCTGATCAAGTGTCTGTAGTTACTTGAGCCAGATTACTTACACTGATTCACTTATATAAAGTGTAAATTACAAATTATATTCCAATAACTTCGAAGACTTTTTAATATGCTTTCTGCCATTCTCCCGTCATTTGGATTAAAGATTTTTTTACTCTTGCATTTTTTTTGCAGACTTAGTGAACAACATCTCTTAATTTGGAAAATTACTAGGTTTTTGTCTGAATGAAACTGTTAGGGAGGAGGAAACCTCTTTAGATTTGCTATTAGTGACATGCAGCTTGGTATTAGATTATAGGACTTGCCAGTGTACAAATCCATTGCCTCATCCAGAGAAGAAACCAGAAAGGAGTGTAGGACTGCCACGTAGCACCACCCTGGTCAAGGATCTTTGTCCTGTCTGGGACATGTCTCCCCTTCTCTCTCTGATTACAGACCAGTATAGCATACCAGGTCTCAAAAACTCCCTTTGAGATTGCCTGGCCTTTAAAAGGAAGATGACTGTGCACCTTCTACACAGTTTCTTTACAATTCAAAGAAGCCTTGAATCTTTAGATGTCAGAACAAGAAAAATCCAAGCAGCGTTTTCCCACCAAATTCTGAATGCTTCCAAATCAGCAGCCTGGGCATAAGCCATTCCCACCTTTCAGTGTAGCACACCATTTGTATTTACCTTTCATGCTACCAGTAAAAATGAAGATTGCATTTTATTTCGTAGTAGATCTTATTGAAAGCATGATGTGTTTCCTGATGTGTTTCAGGCAGCAAGAGGGAAGGAAATGAGTGTAGGTTCCCTTTAACAAGTCCATAACTCCATGGTGCATTGCAGATTTCAGATACAGTTTATACACAGTGGTAGTCACACAAAGCCAAACATGAAGTCAGAAATGGTGGTACAGGGCCGATACAGTGGTAACCTGGCACACAGTTAATTTACATGGTTGCTGCATTTCTCCATGTATTTGCTACAAGTCTATTTCCCTTCAGTTTTGTGTGCAAGACTGGGGTGAAAAGTATAGGTATTTCAGGACTGTAATGTGATTTTTATTGCATTATCATTTATAATAGAATTCATTACCAAAATGTTACTCTGTTTGGAATTTTCTTACAAGGCAGGGATTTCTTCCTAGTCACAAATCCACATGGCTCTCATACCCACTTCCAGTGTGATTCTTTAAGTGTGATCTTTTTCAGGTTGTTTTTTTGTTTGTTTGTTTGTTTTTAAATTAACCTCATGAGAGATCCAAACTGACATATACATTAGACACTTTCCTTCAAGATAAAAATTGAGCTTTCCTCAGTAAGATCATTCCTGGAGAAACACCTTTATTATTTATTTCACCTAAGCTACCTCCCAGGAGATTCAGAATGTCTGGAACTTTGTAGGCAATCATTGCAATACAGGTTTCCATACCTACACTCACACTTTTTGGAAAACAAATTGTAATCAAGTTTCTATCTGTTCCTCAATTCCTGCAGGGTTAAACTAAAAGTGAGTATGTATATCTACTTCAAAGAGACTTGAAGAGCTAGCAGCTGCAGACAGAGTGTGAGCAAGAGGAGATTTCAGCAGTGCCATAGATAAACAAGCTGTCACTAATAATTGCTGAGTCCTAATACAAATACAGACCTGAGTGTCAAGTGCCTTTGGAAACCTTTCTATTAAGCAAACTCTAAACAGACAATAACCTGAAGTTAATCACTATACATAGACTGAAACCATCCTGTCCTTCCAAGAGTCATAACTTTCCCTTGGAAAGATTTGCTGGAATATAATTTTGAATGGTATCAAGATTTCAGCTTTCATCCACACTTTAAAAACCTCTTAACCCTAATTTGGATTAGTCTTTCATAAAATAAAGGTGTGTTTCCAACATCAGGATAATTATCTTGATTTAAAAACTTATTGGAGATAAAACAGTGGTACCTTTATCAGATTTTAGCAGCTACATCAGTGTAAATAAACTACAGTTCCTTCCTTCTGCTAGGATTTTACATAGATTCACTATTTCGATGCAGCAAAGCATGTAAAAATTTGAGGCAAAGATAAGTTTTTACTTTTCTCTAGTAGAGATAAGGCTTTACCTACTGGCAGCCTATGTTATTAGGCCATAATGAACATCATTTCACATCTCTGATGGATGGTCTATCTCTCCACAAATTACAGATGTGTAAAGACTTCTTAATGTGTGTAAATTATTATTTTTCCAAACTGTTTCTAATGGATATAAACTTACTAACTTAGGAGATGAAGAGTTCTCTAATGGCACATTGCCACATTAGTTAAAAGCAACATCACAAGCAACTTTTCCCAAGCTTTTCCCCTCTCTTTTTAAAAGAAAATATCTAATGAAATACAAGAACTGATGAAAAAAAAATTCATTGGGACAAAAAATAGTGTACACAGTTGGCTGATAAAGTGCCGAAGAGCTGCAGCTTGACATTTAGATGTCATTAAGTATCAAAGATAACAGACAATTATCTGGGCTCCAATCCAGCTTATGTGTATAACAGCAATATAATCAGAGGACATACTATTCAATGAACTGTGCTTTCTAATGTAATTCAGTTCTGTTTCTTAGTCCTACCTTACACTATCCATCACTTTTATTGTAGTGTTACCCACTATCATGGGTTTTGTTTAAACTATAAAACATCACAACTGAATTATCCTATTACACCAGCTCCTGATGTTGATATATTATTAGCAATGGTAACTTCATATAAATCATTGCTTGTGTTTTCTGGTCAGTAGAATTACCACTAGTTACTAGAATTTAGCTCATGTTAATTTAAAAAAATAAATAAATAAAAAGGGAATAAAATACCCAAAACTTCTTCCATAAATGTATAATTTTATAAAAGAAACAAATTCCAGATAAATATTTTGCAAGTTGGCAGTACACTGAAGGATGAAGTGACTTGTTAACAGACAAAATGAGAATGAAAAGACATTAGATAGTTTTAGATTCTGCTCCATTAAAGTCCAAAAGGAATAAAGATACATATTCTCTCACACAAGAACGTCCTAAAAGGAAGGGCTGCAATATGAGGAGCTATATAACAGTAGCTAACTGCAGACCCCAAGAGGATAGGAACCCAGTCCTATCCACCCAGTCAGGGTGTGGGAACCAAGCCCATAAATGTTTGATGTCCCCTGAAGGTTGATTTGGGAACAAATCTAACAAAAACTAGAACCACAAAACAATAAAAGTGATGTCATTACTGGCCCCTTTGAAAAGGGGATGCCTATTGCAAGGAAATGCCTGACTGCAGAACCAAGTCTAACACTCTGCATCATCCCGCCATCAGTTCACTGTCCTGCCAGAGCCCTGCTGGTTGGCCACAGGGCTGCTCAGCACATACTCTCCAGCTGAGAGATGATCACATTATTGGATTTTCCTCGTGTTCCCTTTCTCCTGTTGCCCTCTCTCCAACCAACCAACACATCCATCTTTGCTCTAGTCCCATTAGCATCAGTTTGACTGATTTTGCAACCTTGTTTAGTGATTTTAGCCTTAGAGACTCCCAAGAGACCAGCAGCCCTTCACTATGTTTTGACATTCTTCACCCAATGGCAGCTCCAAGCACTCCTCTTTCATTGCCTATAAAGTCCACTAGTTTCTCTCATTGTTTTATTGTTGTCTTACATAATACAGTCTCTTTGTGTAAATTTAAATGCATTTTCTTTTAAAATGCACCATATGAGAGACCTATTCTTATTAGACCACAATGGTATAGTCTAACTACATAAGCTACAGAATTTGGTTCCCCAAGAATTATAAGAACTGGCTAATGAAGAAATAAGAAGTGATCATGTTGAAGAGAAGGGACAGGTATAAGTCCTAGCAGCATTAAAAAAAAAAAAAATCATTAATTATTTTGACACGAGAAATCTACTAATGAAATTCACTGCCAGCACTGGTTGGGAGATAATGGCAATACAGAGAAAAATTGGAATATCACAAAAGAAGAACTGAAAGTCCTCTGGGACCAAAGTAGAAGATAAAAGGACAGAGTACAAAGTCATACATGCAGGAGTAAAACAGAATTTCTGCTATGTGCTAGAAACAAGTTATCCATAGATAATTGGGTGACAATGAGACACTACAATGATTCAGACGTAATAAAGGCAAAAGCTATCAAGAATGTTTTGGGACAAACATTTCCAGACAAATCACTGAGGTTATATGTAGCAAAGGCACAAGAAAAGAAAGAAAAAAATCTTGGTTTTTACAGGCAGTTTTGGATACTGATGTTCAAGAGTGACAAGTTCAGCCTGAAGCAATTCAGGGAGGAGAATTAGGAGCAGGAGATGACTGGAGACAGTCGGACTTATGCATACACTTAGGTTAAAAAAAAGACTAAGAGGATACATGATTGCTTTATACAGATAACTCTGGGACATAGATGCCAGTGTGGGAAGGGAGCTGTTTAAGCTAAAGGATGTAAACAGACCATGGAGCATGGAGCTGTTAACAGGCTATGACTAAATATAGGCTGGCAGCAATAGGCTTTCTAACTATTAGAAGAGTAAAACTGGAATAGCCTATTTCTACACTATCATAGCAGCAGAAGCAAAACCTGCATTTTAGTACAAGATGAGGCTGGAAAATATTCTGGACCATGGCCGTCTGTAGTGGGAGATTCATCTGAAATTGTGCATTTGTTAGCATAAATTCAGTATGGGTAAAGCCTTATCTCCACTAGAATGCAACAGAGCTAAAAGGCTGTGGACATGCACTGCAAATTCATTCTTGCCAATGAAAGAAACAACTGCTTTGAACAGCTGGTATGAGTGTCCCTGTGCTGAAGTTATCACTCAAACCAGGCAAGCAGCCATCCCTGAGTCATTGCAGGCAAAAACTGCCAGGTCACTTTAAATTCTCTCACTGACATGCTGATTCTGCCTGAAGCAGATTAGGGAATGCTCATGAAAAATACTTTGCTGGCAGATCCAGGTGACTAGCAGCAAGATGTGGTAATTTCTTCCACCAACATGACTGGATCAGAAACATGACATTTTTCTGCATCTTGTTATACTGGGTCACAAAACTGTACAACTGCTCATTGTGGACTCTGTTGAACTGGTATAAACATACTCATGCTAATATAGTTCATTCCCAAATGTTTTATTCTACTAGGATATGTAGTGATATAAATATTTCAGTGAAATATAGTGTTTCTAATCTATATGGTTGTACTGGGTTAAAAGTTACCTGTAGATGAAGCCTAGAAGAAGCAGGCATTGTCTATCCACTCTTGTTCTGATGAGACCAAAGCAATAGTAACCACATTACACTGAAGTCCTGACACAATTAGCAAGCATGCTGAAATGAAAAAAATTCACTTTAGTGCCCCTGAAAGCTTTATTGTAGTAAGCAAGTGTTCATTTTCATAATAATATAATTGGAGGAATGGAAAATTGCAGGTAATTGCTGTTGTTGTGACCTTGATCTTTTAGTAATGTAATTAATGTAATTGCTACTATTTTGAATCCTATCCTTTCATGGGGAGCTTCAAAGTCTTTGAGGAGAGTAATAAGAGCAAAGGTGCAACTTATTTTTTTTTTTTTCCCTGCACCTCTGTTGGCATATGGAAAATAATTCACCTTTCGCTGAACTTCTGGTTTGGGTTTGGGAGCTTTTCTCTTCAGTTTTCCATATCCTAATTTCTTATATGACTTGTAAATGTTTACACAACACACACTTTAAACACCGTTGACAGTCTTGAAAATCAACACTATTAAAAATCTTTTTAAAAGCAAATAATTTTGTTTAATGGCAAATATCTTATTTCTACAGTAGCTTCTGTGATTAAGGAATACCTTCCATATTGATTTTCTGAACAAGCTAAAAATGCCTCAAAGGTGCATGTATATACATATTTACCTTTTCACACAGAGAATAGAAGGTTCAATGTCATTAGAACAGAAAATGCCCATATCCAGTGTTGGATACAGTCTAGTAGCACAGAAGACTCAAAAAAAAACTTCAGCAGATGCCTGTGCAGGATTTTAAAACAAGGACATACAAATACTTCTCCAGAGAACTCTGACAGACTTCAACAATTTCCACCTAGGACTCTCCCCCTACCTGTTTTTATGTTTAGCAGTTATATCAGGCTTTTTCTCCCATTAAGCCATTCATTCAGTTATTGAACCTAAATAAAAATTTATCCACAGCATCTTGCCTCAAATACACATTTTCTTATTCTGTGACTTGAAAGTACCATGCTGTCTCCTCTCATTCTGAAGCTAGTGAGCAGCTCTTTCCAATGCATCTTCAGGACCCTATGGATCTCTACAAGATCCCTTTCCTAATGAAATATTTTCCATATGATATATGATAACATAGAGCCAAAACCTCAGAATCTGTGGTTACTGACTGTGACACACACCCATATCTGGACTCAACTCAACCATTTGTTATTTGGCTTTAAATTAATTTCTTTCTTTTTGTTTTCATTTTAGGCTTCTGTTTGTTTTATGCCCTGTCTCTTCAGGTTAAGATTTCTTTCATCTTCTTGACATTCTCATCCATTTTTCTAGCAACAAGTAACACTGAGGTTCCCATCTGCTAGAATGCTGATTCTCACAGACAGATCTCTTGGCCTTGGCTGTCAAGATTACAGGATTATAACCCCCAAGTGAAAGAAAATGGAGATCTATTTCATACTGCCTAGGTATTCATTCATCTGCTGTCAGCATAGGTTCCTCATCTCCAAATATTTTTTGTTTTGCCCTGTGTTTAAGCAAAACAGTTGTCTTATTTTTCTTTCTTTTTTGCTTTTTCTTTTTTTTTCCCTTTTTGCTCAGTCTTCTTTATAATCAAAATCTGCTCAGAGGTAGGGCTCAGAACTCATACAACCAATGTTAAGCCAGAAAGAAGCAGGGGTGGAGTTGGTAACAGATATGCCTTTGTTGTAGTCCATGATGTGAGTTGAGTGTTACAGGAATTACTGTAATGGGAAGCACCCAAACTAATGGAGGAGGAGCCTTACAAGAAGCAGTTTCAGGGCAGCAGTGACCCAGCCTGAGCTGGTTTGGTGCCCAGTAACTCCTCACACACACCACCTCTCCAGTCCAGAGTGAATACCATAACAGATGGAGGCCAGAGTCATGCACTAAATTAACTCAACGAACATTTTGAGGACATGTGTGGACATTTTATGGACATTTTGTGGACATTTTGCAGAGGTGGTCCTTAGAGTTACAGGAACAACATCTATGTATCATATCAAAGGACAGGAAGGGGGGATGTGGTTAATGAGATGGTTTTGAATACAGTGGGACCTGGGCATGATGTAAATGGTACTGAATAAAAGGTGAAATGTTCAGGGTTTGGCTGACGTAGTCTTAATTTTTCCTCACAGTGACTACTATAGAGTTATATTTTAGATTTGTGCTGAACACAGGGTTGATAATATTGAGATGTTTTTGTTCTTGCTGAGCAGCGCTCACACAGAGCCAAGGCCTTTTCTGCTTCTTGTACAGCCACAGTGGTGATGAGAGAGTTCGGGGTGCATGGGAGGTTGGGAGGAGACACAGCTGGGACAGGTGACCCCAACTGACCAAAGGGATTTTCCACACCACATGACATCATGCTCAGTATATAAATTGGGGGAAGGAAGGAAGAAGGGAGGACATTTGGAGTGATGGCATTTATCTTCCCAAGTCACTTTCCAAGCCCTGCTTTCCTGGGGATGGCCGAACACCTGTGTGCCCATGGGATGAAAGAAAGAAAANGAGCTGTTTAAGCTAAAGGATGTAAACAGACCATGGAGCATGGAGCTGTTAACAGGCTATGACTAAATATAGGCTGGCAGCAATAGGCTTTCTAACTATTAGAAGAGTAAAACTGGAATAGCCTATTTCTACACTATCATAGCAGCAGAAGCAAAACCTGCATTTTAGTACAAGATGAGGCTGGAAAATATTCTGGACCATGGCCGTCTGTAGTGGGAGATTCATCTGAAATTGTGCATTTGTTAGCATAAATTCAGTATGGGTAAAGCCTTATCTCCACTAGAATGCAACAGAGCTAAAAGGCTGTGGACATGCACTGCAAATTCATTCTTGCCAATGAAAGAAACAACTGCTTTGAACAGCTGGTATGAGTGTCCCTGTGCTGAAGTTATCACTCAAACCAGGCAAGCAGCCATCCCTGAGTCATTGCAGGCAAAAACTGCCAGGTCACTTTAAATTCTCTCACTGACATGCTGATTCTGCCTGAAGCAGATTAGGGAATGCTCATGAAAAATACTTTGCTGGCAGATCCAGGTGACTAGCAGCAAGATGTGGTAATTTCTTCCACCAACATGACTGGATCAGAAACATGACATTTTTCTGCATCTTGTTATACTGGGTCACAAAACTGTACAACTGCTCATTGTGGACTCTGTTGAACTGGTATAAACATACTCATGCTAATATAGTTCATTCCCAAATGTTTTATTCTACTAGGATATGTAGTGATATAAATATTTCAGTGAAATATAGTGTTTCTAATCTATATGGTTGTACTGGGTTAAAAGTTACCTGTAGATGAAGCCTAGAAGAAGCAGGCATTGTCTATCCACTCTTGTTCTGATGAGACCAAAGCAATAGTAACCACATTACACTGAAGTCCTGACACAATTAGCAAGCATGCTGAAATGAAAAAAATTCACTTTAGTGCCCCTGAAAGCTTTATTGTAGTAAGCAAGTGTTCATTTTCATAATAATATAATTGGAGGAATGGAAAATTGCAGGTAATTGCTGTTGTTGTGACCTTGATCTTTTAGTAATGTAATTAATGTAATTGCTACTATTTTGAATCCTATCCTTTCATGGGGAGCTTCAAAGTCTTTGAGGAGAGTAATAAGAGCAAAGGTGCAACTTATTTTTTTTTTTTTCCCTGCACCTCTGTTGGCATATGGAAAATAATTCACCTTTCGCTGAACTTCTGGTTTGGGTTTGGGAGCTTTTCTCTTCAGTTTTCCATATCCTAATTTCTTATATGACTTGTAAATGTTTACACAACACACACTTTAAACACCGTTGACAGTCTTGAAAATCAACACTATTAAAAATCTTTTTAAAAGCAAATAATTTTGTTTAATGGCAAATATCTTATTTCTACAGTAGCTTCTGTGATTAAGGAATACCTTCCATATTGATTTTCTGAACAAGCTAAAAATGCCTCAAAGGTGCATGTATATACATATTTACCTTTTCACACAGAGAATAGAAGGTTCAATGTCATTAGAACAGAAAATGCCCATATCCAGTGTTGGATACAGTCTAGTAGCACAGAAGACTCAAAAAAAAACTTCAGCAGATGCCTGTGCAGGATTTTAAAACAAGGACATACAAATACTTCTCCAGAGAACTCTGACAGACTTCAACAATTTCCACCTAGGACTCTCCCCCTACCTGTTTTTATGTTTAGCAGTTATATCAGGCTTTTTCTCCCATTAAGCCATTCATTCAGTTATTGAACCTAAATAAAAATTTATCCACAGCATCTTGCCTCAAATACACATTTTCTTATTCTGTGACTTGAAAGTACCATGCTGTCTCCTCTCATTCTGAAGCTAGTGAGCAGCTCTTTCCAATGCATCTTCAGGACCCTATGGATCTCTACAAGATCCCTTTCCTAATGAAATATTTTCCATATGATATATGATAACATAGAGCCAAAACCTCAGAATCTGTGGTTACTGACTGTGACACACACCCATATCTGGACTCAACTCAACCATTTGTTATTTGGCTTTAAATTAATTTCTTTCTTTTTGTTTTCATTTTAGGCTTCTGTTTGTTTTATGCCCTGTCTCTTCAGGTTAAGATTTCTTTCATCTTCTTGACATTCTCATCCATTTTTCTAGCAACAAGTAACACTGAGGTTCCCATCTGCTAGAATGCTGATTCTCACAGACAGATCTCTTGGCCTTGGCTGTCAAGATTACAGGATTATAACCCCCAAGTGAAAGAAAATGGAGATCTATTTCATACTGCCTAGGTATTCATTCATCTGCTGTCAGCATAGGTTCCTCATCTCCAAATATTTTTTGTTTTGCCCTGTGTTTAAGCAAAACAGTTGTCTTATTTTTCTTTCTTTTTTGCTTTTTCTTTTTTTTTCCCTTTTTGCTCAGTCTTCTTTATAATCAAAATCTGCTCAGAGGTAGGGCTCAGAACTCATACAACCAATGTTAAGCCAGAAAGAAGCAGGGGTGGAGTTGGTAACAGATATGCCTTTGTTGTAGTCCATGATGTGAGTTGAGTGTTACAGGAATTACTGTAATGGGAAGCACCCAAACTAATGGAGGAGGAGCCTTACAAGAAGCAGTTTCAGGGCAGCAGTGACCCAGCCTGAGCTGGTTTGGTGCCCAGTAACTCCTCACACACACCACCTCTCCAGTCCAGAGTGAATACCATAACAGATGGAGGCCAGAGTCATGCACTAAATTAACTCAACGAACATTTTGAGGACATGTGTGGACATTTTATGGACATTTTGTGGACATTTTGCAGAGGTGGTCCTTAGAGTTACAGGAACAACATCTATGTATCATATCAAAGGACAGGAAGGGGGGATGTGGTTAATGAGATGGTTTTGAATACAGTGGGACCTGGGCATGATGTAAATGGTACTGAATAAAAGGTGAAATGTTCAGGGTTTGGCTGACGTAGTCTTAATTTTTCCTCACAGTGACTACTATAGAGTTATATTTTAGATTTGTGCTGAACACAGGGTTGATAATATTGAGATGTTTTTGTTCTTGCTGAGCAGCGCTCACACAGAGCCAAGGCCTTTTCTGCTTCTTGTACAGCCACAGTGGTGATGAGAGAGTTCGGGGTGCATGGGAGGTTGGGAGGAGACACAGCTGGGACAGGTGACCCCAACTGACCAAAGGGATTTTCCACACCACATGACATCATGCTCAGTATATAAATTGGGGGAAGGAAGGAAGAAGGGAGGACATTTGGAGTGATGGCATTTATCTTCCCAAGTCACTTTCCAAGCCCTGCTTTCCTGGGGATGGCCGAACACCTGTGTGCCCATGGGATGAAAGAAAGAAAATTGAAAGAATTCCTTGGTTTGCTTTGCTCCTCTATGTGGCCTTTCCTTTACCTATTGAACTACCTTTGTTTCACATTGTGAGTTTTCTCTTTTTACTCTTTTGATTCTCTCCCCAGTCCTGCTGGTGAGGGAGGGAGCAACTGGGTGGTAGTTGGTTGCTGACTGGAGTTAAATCGTGACAATTGGGAAAAGCTATTTAAAGCTAGTTACTTACCCCTTTCCTCTGCAAGCTCATACTCCCATTAACAAAGAGACCAGGAACATAATTTATCATTATCCTTCTCTTTAAGAGTTCATACTGTAACTCCTTCCTTATATTGAGGAATTTCTAGGAGTATTTTAGGTTGTAAATAAAATTATCCTGTGAGTATATTTGAGTAAGTGTAGTTTTTTATTAATCCTGTATGTGCGTGTTCAGTCTGCATTTGTAATCTAAGCCAAGCCTCCTTCTCTGCAATAGCTTACTCACTGCATATGGAAAGGGCACAGAGAGAACACAAATGTAATAACCTGAATGTTAATTATCTCTACTTTTAAGTTCCAAGTGGAAGCTGTTTGGTAAACAGATTGAAAGTTCTGAAAATATCTCGAGGGCACACTCCAGCCCTGGGGAAGCATTTTTAAAAACCCACATAGAATGGTAAGTCTTTTGTAGAATTCCATCAAGGAAACAGTTAAAAACTAACTTTTCAAAATCAAGGTTACTGCAAGTGTATTATCGTGATGGCAGCCACATCTTTTTCTTCTGGTCTTACTTTATACTTTGTCTCTGTTGAAAATCTCTAGAGCTTCCTCAGCCAAATATCACATAGTTCCTGAATATGTTCTCTGCTCTATTCCCCCTCCTATTAAGTCCAAACTTCTTGACACAGAAGCTTTCTCAGCATCCTCTTCTCCCTGTGTTCCCTTGTTATTCCTTCTTGCTACAATCCCTTCACCTCTAGTAAGGGTAACATCTTTGTGGCTTTCCTCATTCTTCTTCTTTCCATTACTGCCCTCGTGTGGCACCAAATTCTACCTACCTCAAGTGCATCAAGCAATCTTCTTCGGCGCTGTAAGATCAAAGACAGTCCTTCCTGCTACACAGACTGTTATTCTTCTGAGAAAACACAAGAGACATAAGGGTGGGCTAAGATCTCCCCTGCATATTTGGTTTTTTTCAGAACATGCTGCGCAGCTGGTGTTGAATAGCACATGAATAGAATGTCTAAATTCCCAAAGTCTTCATGTGGTTTCTGAGTTCCCTTTGAAGAAGTTATGCTTCTACTGATAATTATGGAAAACTTCCAAAAATCGCCCTGAATTCACTGAGTTTTAAATGGCAGGAGAATTTGGTCCCAATGAGTGCAAGAAAGCTGCAATTCTTCTTGGATTTGGCACCATAAAATCATATCATTAACAGAGGGATGAGATATGACCTAAACCTTGGGATGAATGAAGAGCACAGAAAATTCTTCAGCATTAACAGACCTTGGAGATACAGCTGGATTTCTCACACATGCTCAGCAGCAGCCAGTGCTCCTAAATCATGAGGCTTTACGACACCCTACTGAGCAAGCAGGTAAATCTACTGATCAAAATTGATTTGCTGCTGCCTTGTCATGGAAGAAAAAGCCCAAATTCCTTTGATGCTGAAAACAGACAGGGAAAAATCTGCACCAGTTTTCAGTTCATTCTAAGCTAAATGATGACAATGAGCAATGTGAATATTTTGTTTTCCATGTAGTTTAATCCCTGGTGCACTTTTTCTTTAGTTACAATATGCCTCAGATAGGAATGCATTAAAGCATAATATAAGTTTTAATAGCTGTACTTATGCGGAGAGAAGTATACATGTGGGCTCTATTCCCCTATACCATACCAGCCATGGGAAATTTATTTAGATTTTTTGTGCATCTGCTGCCTCAAAATGAACATTTTTATACTCATTATGGATACATCTTGATGAAAATGAACTTTTCAGCTACTCTTAATCTTCAGTTGTTGGCTGGTTTTTTGTGGTACAAACCTCGTCCTGTCTGTGTGCACATGCCCAGCAGCATGTTCTCAGATGATGGGAGAATAACATGTCAGATCCTCCCCTGACAGTTCTATGAGCCCTGCATGTGCTGCTTGCCCAAGGCTGTATTCTTTATGTAGCAGGAAAATAGCAAGAAATGGCTTCCAGGAACCAGGGAGCAAGCAGAAGGATAGAGTGTGGGCATAGCTGTGTGTTTAAATATGCAAAAACTGTCAGAAAGGAGCTATTATCTTCATTAAACACCAAAAAGCTAGACAAGTAAGCAAAAACTCGTAGGAAACTCCAGGTTATCTAGATCCTATTTTGCTGTTAGAGATCGGTGTCTGGGAGGACTAGGACTAGGGCCTCTGTGTACTATTAACTTTCTGTGTGACATTAGATGAAGTATTTGCATATATTTTTAAGCATTCACCCAAATTAGATGAAATAGAGAAGGAGGGATTTATTTCATTTTAATTAATTCAGTAATTCTTCATCTGTATGCTTGGCTTCTACTTACGACAAAGCAGGGATGTGCAGAAACATTCCTTAAGAATCTTACATGTAATTTATACTAATCAGAACAAAATTTCACCTGAATACTAAGAACATATTTCTTTGAGGAGAAAAATATTTAATAAAACTCTATTGCAAGCACACAAAAGGAAACAAACCCATTTTAAACAACAAAATTACTTTGAAAAGTCGAAAAATTAAATTGACTGTTGTAAAAAAGAGGCTTTGCCTGCCACAAAACCCTCGCTTTCAGCTTGATTATGCAACTTAAATGACATCTATCTGCATTTTAATCCCTGCTTGGAAGTCTGCTGGTAGAATTAATAATTATAATCAAAACCCATGCAAGTCCATGCTAATGATAAGATAAGGAACTTACTCCCACCACCTACAGTGAGAAGCTAATCTTCCTCAATGTCCTAATCTACTGACATACAGAGTTTGATCTGAAATAAGGTCTTAATAATGAATAATCTGCCTATGAATGATTCTGCTGAGCAGAAAATGGAAGATTAAAGGAGCTCTGAAGAATTAAGTATCTGTGATTTTCTCCAGTTTTAAGATTGCTTCTCCAGTGCCCTCCCCCTTCCCCAGAAAATACCAAAACAAACCAAACCAAACCAAACCAGACCAGATTAAAAAACCAACCAAAATCTTTTTTGATAGTTGCTGTCATTTACTCCAGAGAACCAACTCATCAGTGGAAAAGTGGTAGGGAAGCCAAGTCCCTTCTTTAACAAACAGTTTGGGAGTTTGAATTTGGCACTCGCAGAAAGTCAGTTTCCTGCCTGTACTGTGTAACAAAGTTAATCTCTGTGCACATGTACTCTACAAAGCAGAGGGAGGTGAGACAGATTACAGATATTATTTATTTACTTGTGTTTGAAATCTGCAACCAGCAAACAGCTACTTGGGCTTAGCAGATGTTTCACTATTGCAACTGACTTCCTTAGCCAGATTTGAAAAAATGACCAAGGATCTGTAAATTTCAAAAGTTTTCAATTTCAAAAGCATTAAGTACCTTCATTTTCGCATGACAAACCTGGACCATCCTTGAGGGTGTATGTACCCTTTTGGAAATACAGAGCATAGAAAATCAAGGTCCTCTATATTCTATACTTAACTGAGTATCCAAATATTGATGAAGGGTGATCTTACTGATGTCATTTGACCTGTGACTGAGCTACTTTACTGGGACAGCAGATACCAAAAGGGCATCTAACTCTGCAATCCATACAAAGAAATGTCAGTCATCAAGGATTGTACTTGTTTTGACAATCTGGAACATTAAGTGGTTCAGCAAAGATTGAAATACTAAATACATAAGAGAAAGCTTATTCAGTTCACCAACAAATAGACTACAGAATTTCTATACGTATGTTGATTGTGATGTACAAGAGAAAAAATAATGAGCATGCAGCATTTTGAAAATGAGTGAGCTACACAAGACAGTCGCAATCAAATCCTACAAATACTTTTCCACTTGAATGAGAATATTCATCTACAGCTGCTTTTACTCTAGTGATCCTTATCAGAAGTAAAAAGGGTTAATCACATTTACATTTCTGGTCAAACTCTCTGGGAGAGTCAGTGCTTCCACCAAAGCCAGCAAGAACAAAATGGAGGCAAGACATGACAATGACAACTGGAGGAAATTGCAGCTTTTATTCACCGTCCCCCCGTAACCATCCCACCACAGCTGGTTGGTGTTAGAAGAGTGCTTATGGCTCCTGGTGTCCCAGACTGCAGATACCCACCAGGGGCCCAGGCAGGACTGAAAAATGGCAGCATCTAAGAGGGGGTCTATGGGTGCGTATATATTTCAAACTGCAGCTTAGGATGTGCCTGTTTTAATCAGATTATAATGCCCAAATTGTCTCTCCAATGCATGAGGCAGGGCATTAAAAAATCCTGTTATAATGTTGCACTCAAAATAAGATCTCTAAGAATGCATCCATAATGACTGTTGGGGGCTTGTCCTTCACTGAGGGATCACTTGTTTTCTTGTTGGCAGCATCTTGAAAACGAGGCAGGGCTGAAAGCCCTTAACCAAAAGTTTTCAGATAAGCTTTCTTAATGGTTCTTTACTTTTCTGAATGCATTTTACTACATTTCTCCCTAGTTGTTTACAAATAGAGCTAATTAAAACCTGTGATAATCAATGAAACAGGTATTAGTTTTGGTATAAAATGAGATAGGGAGGCTGAAAAATTGCTTCAGGTGACAGCAAGTGCTAGACATAGATCTCAGAAGTACTAGTCCCCCTTTTTCCTCATCACAGTAACACTTCTCCAAGAGTATTTTTGGTATTTTTCAACACATCTAAGTCACTAGCTAACATGTTTTTGGCTATACCCTCCTTCCTCTGCCACCCACAACCTCCCCCCCAAAAAACTAAAAGAATCCTTCCATGTTCCCAAGTAGAAGGTGTACCACAGTTTATATGGAATGGTTTGGGGAAAGGAAGCAAGTTTTATTTTCATGAGCTTGAAGGAAAGCATCCATTTGGGGTTAAATCTCAAAAAGAAAATGGGTTAGGCAGAGAGCACTAAGAGGCAAGGAGTGTCAAAGAGCAAGTGGACATAAAAATGAAAGGGAGCATCAGTCCCTCAAAGAGCTGCACAGGGCATGGAAAGATCACCATCATTCATTCAGCATTTGCTTAGGGTAATTCAAGGGACTGTCATCGAGTCAGCAGGTGAATGAGACATCTGAAAACCAAGAAGTGCCAAGTCTTTTGATGTTAACTCGAACCATTTGACTGATAAACTTTTGTCACTGCATGGCACTTGCCTTTGACTATTTACTTAATTCATGAATATGGAAAGGGGTGAGGTAAATTCTTACCTGTTTCTCTTAATTTTGAGTGCATGTAGTCTTGGAGCAATGAAAAAACACAAGTACACCCAATAATATGTGTGAATGACAAAATTCAGCTCACCAAAAACCTTCTGTTTGCAGACATTGTATGGATTTGGGTTTACTTAAGACTGAGGAAATGAATATGCAATTTGGTGACAGCCTTGGTAAGCAGGGAAGGAAGATTTGAGTCAGACTAAATGGGCATTTTCAAGTACAACTAAGCATTGAGTACTGAAGATAGTAATGATAGCAACTAGGATACTTATAACTCATTTCTAACTAATCTAGCTGGTCTAGTAGATTCCCTAACCTTGGTAAATAAAGTTGTGCAAGCAGATGCATGTGAACTCAGAGAACAGCTGCTCTTGCTATTGTGGAATCACAGAATCCTTTAGGTTGGAAAGGGNTGTTTGGCTCTAGATTTTAAGACCAAGAAAAGGCATCACTATGTTCAGTCATTTCTTGAACACCTCCAGTGATAGTGACTCCAACACCTCCCTGGGCATTCCATGCTAATGTTTAACAACCCTTTTCAGTAAGAAATTCTCCCTAATGCCAGCCTGAACTTCCCCTGGCAAAAAAACATCCTGAGTAGTATGCTGCACCAAACTGCAGGCTACAAATTTCTGACACTGCAGAGCAGGGGAAGGCAGCAGTCTGAGCTTTAGNGGACTGTCATCGAGTCAGCAGGTGAATGAGACATCTGAAAACCAAGAAGTGCCAAGTCTTTTGATGTTAACTCGAACCATTTGACTGATAAACTTTTGTCACTGCATGGCACTTGCCTTTGACTATTTACTTAATTCATGAATATGGAAAGGGGTGAGGTAAATTCTTACCTGTTTCTCTTAATTTTGAGTGCATGTAGTCTTGGAGCAATGAAAAAACACAAGTACACCCAATAATATGTGTGAATGACAAAATTCAGCTCACCAAAAACCTTCTGTTTGCAGACATTGTATGGATTTGGGTTTACTTAAGACTGAGGAAATGAATATGCAATTTGGTGACAGCCTTGGTAAGCAGGGAAGGAAGATTTGAGTCAGACTAAATGGGCATTTTCAAGTACAACTAAGCATTGAGTACTGAAGATAGTAATGATAGCAACTAGGATACTTATAACTCATTTCTAACTAATCTAGCTGGTCTAGTAGATTCCCTAACCTTGGTAAATAAAGTTGTGCAAGCAGATGCATGTGAACTCAGAGAACAGCTGCTCTTGCTATTGTGGAATCACAGAATCCTTTAGGTTGGAAAGGGTCTCTGAGATCAAGACCGACCTGTGGCTGATCACTACCTTGTCAGCTAGAGAACGGCACTAAGTGCTATTGATGCCGTGATGCTTTTTTTGCTTTTATATATACCCCCTTTATATACTCTTTTATATAACTTTTATGTATTCTTAAGGGCCTTTTAGCCCACATTCTTCAGGTTTGATAACCAGCACAGACCCAATATTCCGTTAAACCAGGAGACCAAACATCTTAGAAGCCTCAGACACCAAGGTCTTCTCTGGAACACATTTTGTAAACTCAGATAGGCCTGTCCAGGGGGAGAAAGTTCCTCGTGGGAGGGGGGTTCGCTCAGCCTCTCATTGGGGAATCTTTGATAGATATGTTAATTGGCAAGGCCTGTAATGTTATACCCGAACTATTGTGGGTGTGCATTTTGGGGGGGTGGTCATGGGGGTGCATTTTGATGTGCATTTGGGTGTGCATTTCAATGTGTATTCCAGCATGCTCCACCTGAACAGAATGCACCAAGGATCCTTAAAATAAATACCTAGGTAAAACCCCTTTTTCCCTTCTTACCATGTTTGGCTCTAGATTTTAAGACCAAGAAAAGGCATCACTATGTTCAGTCATTTCTTGAACACCTCCAGTGATAGTGACTCCAACACCTCCCTGGGCATTCCATGCTAATGTTTAACAACCCTTTTCAGTAAGAAATTCTCCCTAATGCCAGCCTGAACTTCCCCTGGCAAAAAAACATCCTGAGTAGTATGCTGCACCAAACTGCAGGCTACAAATTTCTGACACTGCAGAGCAGGGGAAGGCAGCAGTCTGAGCTTTAGCCTGCATGTCACTTAGGTACCTATTGTTTCTGTATATAAAAATAGTTGTAGAAATATTTTTTTTCAATTGATTTCTAGAAACAGATCAGGTGATCACGTAGCTTTCTCATAGGCACGGGGCTCAGGTACTCCCCAGAACATCAGCACCTGCTTCAGCCATGCCAGTTCTGATCCATTGTTCAAGTATTAACCACATCTCTCTTTCTAAACAGACTGAGATTCATAAGTGGAAATATTTTATTCAGACCAAACATCTCAATAATTTCAAAGTGATTTAATTTTGAGGCTAGCTTTTACTCCAGGCAGCCTGACATGCTCCACCTTCTTGACTCTTTGTTGCCTTTATAGTCAAGCCTATGGCCAGCTTTGAAATTCTTCACTGATTTTCAAGTGGTATAGTTGCACTCTTTCCAATTAAATGTATTAATTTACAGCAGTGCTTCTGCTGGGTGTGCTGTGAGCACTGTGATCCAATTATTACTTCATTGTAGGATTAGATGCAGCTCCAGACAGAGTGAGAAGACTAAAATCCCTAAATGTCTGGTTCCACAATGAAGCAAATGAAGGGTAGAAAATAATTTGAATTCTAGGGTGTTTGCAAAACAAGAAAGAATTGCATGTTTATAGCATACTTCAGAAAAAAATAAGTGTCTCCTCTAGCTGTTTTTATCATTCGTAATTATATAAAGATTTGAAATATTTTTAATTTGAGACTGACAACTCTAGGTAATAGGAACTTAGCTGAAGCAATACCACTTAGTACTATCTTCAGAATTCTGGAAAACTAAATCACACCTCTGTTTTGATTGTGTTCATTTTGCATTTTCCTCATAATTAAGAGGATTGGAAACACTCATCTTTCAGCAAAGAAAATTGAAATGCCGATCATGAAGGTGTGTGATCAGAGCTTTGAAAACTCTCTTGATTCTGGATGTAACTGTCTGTCAGCACAAGCAATAGCCAGCTATGACAGTGATTTTACAAGGCTGTTTCACATTATCAGTTTCCTAGGCGAGCCATCTACTCATCTGGAAAATCATCATTTTGTGGATGCACTGTGGAGACTTCTGGGTTCACTCACTCTCTCATGGGTGTCACTGCTCTAACCACACTCTCACTGCCATCATTGCTCTCTACTTTCAGACTTGTTTGGCCAGATGCTGAAGTGAATGCAGCTGGAACCACTAAAACAACCACACTATCAAGCATTAACAATATTCCTCTGTTGTAGCATCATTTGCATTTTTGGAAAACAAAGTGTCAAGGTTAGGCAGGCTTTCCTGTGCTTGCATGAAGCATGAAACCCTCTACATGGAAAAAAATCCATTAAATGGGCTTTAACTACAACACAGACACAACATAACTTAGGGATGTGAACTGC
The DNA here is from genome assembly GCA_013397815.1 of Aleadryas rufinucha. Lineage (NCBI taxonomy): Eukaryota > Metazoa > Chordata > Aves > Passeriformes > Aleadryas > Aleadryas rufinucha. The sequence continues at coordinate 26,059 of VZTH01014971.1, read as the reverse complement.
TAAAATATTATTCACAAGTTGTCAAAAGACCACCTAGAAATTATTGCTGTCTGGAGATGAAACAACTTATTCTGAATTACACATCTTTCACAGACTTTGTAAAGCGTGAGTTAATATTTTAATATTTTTCTTCAAATTTTACCCCTTTGGCATAGCTAAATCAAGATGAGAAGATGAAGCTTTTCAGTTTTCCTTCTTATTCTTAACACCTCTGGTAGAAAACCTGTTTGATCATTGTAGTATCTTGAGTCTTCATGAATCTCATTGACTTTTCTTATTCCTTGCAAACCTTTTTAAATAACAAATTACAGAAATGAATGGCCATAAAAGTGTTTTTGGAGAAAAATAGCTTTGGATGGGCAGATGATGTAGTATACTTTTATTTCATTAGCTTGAATGAAACAGTGCTAATTTAAAGGCATTAAACATAGAAGTGTGTGTTGGTAGGTTTATCAAGGACCATCAGGCAGAGCTATTGCTGAAATAGTTAACTGGCAATCAGAGAAACTTATGATGGGAAAAACTAGAACTTAGTGAAAATAATTAAAAACTCCCAATTGTTACATGCATCATTGGGTACTCAGTTAAGCTACATTATTTTTCGAGAGAATTAAAAATGTATATTTTTGCAAAAACCTTTGCACTAAAATCTTGTAGTCAAATTTATTCAGTTTCTCCTTATCACCAAACCACTATGAACATTTTTCAGGGATTTACAGACAAAAATATTATTTGAAAGCAATAGATGTCATTTTCTTTTCCATTAGTATCAATGGTTAATTCCTCTTGTGAGAGGCAGCCTCTCAATCATGTGAGACCATGAAATGGTCTTTTCCATTCAACTAGGGTTTTCAAACCTTGGGGATTCTTATCTCTGAGTCCCAAATACATAGATTATTCTTAAGACTCATAAATTAAAGAATAACACCACAAATTTGCAGAGGAAGTTGAGATTTTTACGCACTTAAGTTGACAGGGCAAATGAGAGCAATTAATCATAAGTTACAATAGCAGAGCATGACTAGTGATCATTATGTGCTTTTTCTGTACAGATTATGATTGTTCCTGCCTGTGTCTATTTCAATTAGAGACAAAGATGCAGGAATTGATTTGTTCAACTGTTTCTTTGTTATGGAAGCAAGGTGTCCAAACCCTCTGATCACTCTTATTTTGCCACAAGGAGTGGTCTTGTTGAGGAATACACTTAGAGCAGGTAGCTGCAGGTTGAGCCCTGGGTTGGGGGAAGCACTGGCTGGGGGGTGGCCAGTCACTCAGAGACTCTGTAGAGTCCAGATAAATAAGATGACCCCAGACCAAATATCACCACTGGACCAAGAGGCAGGTATAGGGGTCATGAAGCTCCTGTGAGGAACAGGTCTGGCACACAGATCAGGAATATGTACAGTCCCAGGGATTCCTTTGTTGGGGATCCCTCCCTGAAGGCGCCAGCTCTAGCTGGTTGGTGCACCACAATTAAATTACTCAAAGTAACCAGAGACTTGGGACTCTGCTACAGGAAACCCAGGTCTGAACTAACAAGGAAACCTGGTCTGACTGAATGACTGTGGGGTGTGCAGGGAGTCAAGAGGGGCACCCATCAGGTCAGTGGAGCCACTCAATGTGAGGGGGCCTCGGTCCCAGCAGTGAAAGTCTGGAGAGGTGGGAGTCTGACTGCCAGAGTGGCTCCTGGGTGGTCAGACATGAAAGTTTCTTTAACTGTCTTATTCAATGCCCTCGATGTTATTAATTGCCTGATGTTCAGGATTCTGAATGCATGTGACATACATTGTCATTCAGAGTAACTCCAGTCACGTAAATTTCCACAGTGGAAAGTAGAATCTTTATTGTCCAGTACCTAAAGCTAGGAATAGGTGAAGGTTTGGAGCTGAATTGATTTTGTCATTCAACAATTAATGTGGCAGCACAGGTTTAAAGCCACTGTGAATTTCAGACTAACAGCTGACAGTTTTCTTAACAATTACTATAAAAATCTATCATTTAATTATTAGCTTGAAGGACACTGCAAATGGACACCATAGGTATCCCATTTACATGTTTAATTGGATTAGTCTCCTGACTTTCAGAATCTAGCAATTAATTTGTCTGGGCATTTTTTTCCAGATAGCTAAATGATTAATCTTTTGTATTTCAGTGCATGGATTTACGTCACACATTTTTATATTGAAAAATGAATTGTTCCTCCGCACTGTTGTTCTGCTCTTTCTGTATGACCTGTGGTAGAACAAACTTTGCTTCTTGAAATAAGTGTTACAACTTATCATAGCTGTGCTTTACATTTCGAAATATTGATTTTATATTACTTGCAAATGTTTTTCTTTCAGTTATGAAATCAAAAAGTGAAAATCTAATGCCTAATATTATGCCCATGCAGAGTCAATAAATAAACACTTCTTGCTATGTTAAATTTTACTTACCTGTGTAATAATTAACAGCTGTTTGGGCCAAATAAGATGCAGTGACATGGTTGTCATGATTATGTGTTAAGAACACTAAAATCCAGGATTTCAAAAGGATTAGCAACACATGGGTCCCATTATAACCTTTGGGGACACACATGGTTTTTATGTTTTTAATATAGCTGTATAACAGACACTTGTCTATTTGCCTTCTAGGCATGACAACAGCATAAATCTTAATAATAAAGATGTCAGATTGAGATGTGTTCAGAAATCTCCATTATTCAGAGGTCTCTTCTCAACCACGTTGCTTGTCATCTTGGTTGTATGCTGGGAAAGTGGCAGGTTTCCACCTGAGGTGGGCCATTCTTGGTAGTTCAAGTGGGCCTTCAGGAGCATAAAGGGCAAGGAATTACAGCTGACTTTTCTGTCTTTCTATCCAGTTCTCCACTGCCCACCAGAAAAATTTCCTGATATGATACCACTGTTTATTTTGTTAGTATTTCTTTTTTTTTTTTTCCACATCAAAACACTGATATTGGATTTGACATGGAATCCAAAAGTCAAGTCTGAGGTACTTTTCCATTGAAGGTGTATTGGGTTTGTATGGCCAGGTTTTGGTAAGCAGAGGGGGCTACAGGGGTAGCTTCTGTGAGAGGCTGCCAGAAGCTTCCTCATGTCCAGCAGAGCCAATGCCAGCTGGCTCCAAAGATGGATGTGCCACTGGCCAAGGCTGGGACAATCAGGAATGATGGTAACACCTCTGTGAAAACAGATTTAATTCAAAAAGTTATTGCACAGTTGTAACTGCAGCCAGAGAAGAGCAGGATGAGAACATATGAGAACAACTATGGAGACACCAAGCCCATGGTGCAGTGAAGCAGCTGTGGAAGTGGGCGGTGGAGGGAAGGTGTTTTAAGGTTTGTTTTTGTTTGTCATTATCCTGCCCTGTTTTTGTTAATAATAAATTCATTTAATATCCCGAATTCGAGTCTGTTTTGCCCACGAAGGTATTTGATGAGTGATCTCTCTCTGTCCTTATCTCAACCCATGAACCCTTCACTACATTTTTTCTCCTCTGTCCAGCTGTGGAGGGAAGTGATAGAGAGGCTTTGGTGGGTGCCTCACATCCAGTCAGGGTCAAACCATTGCAGAAAGTTACCAGTAATGGCTTTCCAGAGATATAATAAATAGCTCTGCTCATACTGGGCAAAAATATGTCTATATTGGTGTGTTGGCAGGTGTAAAATGTAAAGTTACCTCAGGCTCCACTCAACAAAGTATTCACATATGTGAACTCTGTTAATTATAACAATTACATATGCATTTTTGATTGAGAAGCCTCATTCCGCAAAATAATGAGCATCCTCAATCTCCATAGACGTCAGTGAATGATACAAGGGCTGAGCGTGTCTCATTTCAAGATGTTTAATGCTCTGGAGAATTAGGCCATAATCAGTGAAATATCCTCCTTCTAAGTTGGTGTCCTGAGAGCAGATCTCTTCAAAGGCAGTGATTGTAGTGAGGTGGGGGTTGCCTCTTCTGCCAGACAACCAGCAATAGGACAAGGAGAAAAATGGTCTCAATATACACCAGGGGAGGTTCAGCTTGGATGCTGGGAAAAATTTCATCACTGAAAGAGTGGTTAAGCATTGGAACAGGCTGCCCAGGGAAGTGGTGGAGTCACCATCTTGGGAAGTGTTCAAGAGTAGTTGTGGCACTTTATGATATGGTTTAGTGGGCATGGTGGTATTAGGTCAAAGGTTGAACTTGAAGATCTTGGACGTCTTTACCAATCCAAATGATTCTATGATTCTGTGGTTACTTCCATAGCATGTTTACTACCTTAAAAAAATCCACTTTATCAGCACCTAAGGCATAACTAGCAGAAAGCATCACAGGTAGCCAGAGGTAACTTACCCATTCCCTGAGTTCAGTGTTGTCTCATGTGCTACATGGTAGCTGCTTGACAGACTTGGAAGCATTGCAGTTATACAGTTAATTCCAAAACTAATTTCAAGTAGAATACAACTTATTCAGAGTAACTGAGGGTAACAGCATGAGTTAGTAACTCAGCTAACAGCATGAGAAGCATTGTTTCTTGTTAGATGTTTTTAGATCAAGAGCACAGCAACATTTAATATATTGTGTTCTACAACAAACATTTGCTGTTTATTTATGGCAGCTGCTGTTAATTACATGTCTACCCACATACTTGCAGGGGGACTTCTAAAAAGCTGCATGTAAAACTGAAACCAAAGTGCCATACTGTGTCAGGTATTACTTTTAACTAGAGGAACTGCACTGATGCCAGCTCCTGAAGAGTGTATATTACCACATCCATGATGGCTATGAACTGATAAAGCCATCAGTTAGTGACTATTGTGTGGCTGCTGCAGTAGTTCGTACTTTAGTTCCTGTTTTTACTTCTGATGGTCACTATATCAATTCTTTCATGGTAGTATAATTTTCCATTAATGCTGTATACCTAGGATATGGTCATAGCCAAAATACTTCTTATGGGTTCACTGGAGACTTTGTCTCCACCTCAGCTTCAATTTTCCAAATCTATTCCAGTTCCTTAGTGTCTTTGGGTAATTAGATGAGTAAAACAGAAAAATGAAATTAAACATCTGTATAAGTAGTGTGTATTTAATAGGCTAAACACTCCTCTGGCATATGTTTCTCGATTTGTACTTTTGCATTTGTTATTACTGCTGAATAGAAGACAATAACACTGGTAATGAGTCTAACAGATTGTTTTTAATACTGGCAGAATGAAAGAAGATGTGGGAGCCAGAATATATAACATTAAAATTGCATCTTCTAAGAGGCTACAAACTTTGCTAGCCAGATTGTAATCCTTTATTAAAAAAAACCCTCAANATTTGATGAGTGATCTCTCTCTGTCCTTATCTCAACCCATGAACCCTTCACTACATTTTTTCTCCTCTGTCCAGCTGTGGAGGGAAGTGATAGAGAGGCTTTGGTGGGTGCCTCACATCCAGTCAGGGTCAAACCATTGCAGAAAGTTACCAGTAATGGCTTTCCAGAGATATAATAAATAGCTCTGCTCATACTGGGCAAAAATATGTCTATATTGGTGTGTTGGCAGGTGTAAAATGTAAAGTTACCTCAGGCTCCACTCAACAAAGTATTCACATATGTGAACTCTGTTAATTATAACAATTACATATGCATTTTTGATTGAGAAGCCTCATTCCGCAAAATAATGAGCATCCTCAATCTCCATAGACGTCAGTGAATGATACAAGGGCTGAGCGTGTCTCATTTCAAGATGTTTAATGCTCTGGAGAATTAGGCCATAATCAGTGAAATATCCTCCTTCTAAGTTGGTGTCCTGAGAGCAGATCTCTTCAAAGGCAGTGATTGTAGTGAGGTGGGGGTTGCCTCTTCTGCCAGACAACCAGCAATAGGACAAGGAGAAAAATGGTCTCAATATACACCAGGGGAGGTTCAGCTTGGATGCTGGGAAAAATTTCATCACTGAAAGAGTGGTTAAGCATTGGAACAGGCTGCCCAGGGAAGTGGTGGAGTCACCATCTTGGGAAGTGTTCAAGAGTAGTTGTGGCACTTTATGATATGGTTTAGTGGGCATGGTGGTATTAGGTCAAAGGTTGAACTTGAAGATCTTGGACGTCTTTACCAATCCAAATGATTCTATGATTCTGTGGTTACTTCCATAGCATGTTTACTACCTTAAAAAAATCCACTTTATCAGCACCTAAGGCATAACTAGCAGAAAGCATCACAGGTAGCCAGAGGTAACTTACCCATTCCCTGAGTTCAGTGTTGTCTCATGTGCTACATGGTAGCTGCTTGACAGACTTGGAAGCATTGCAGTTATACAGTTAATTCCAAAACTAATTTCAAGTAGAATACAACTTATTCAGAGTAACTGAGGGTAACAGCATGAGTTAGTAACTCAGCTAACAGCATGAGAAGCATTGTTTCTTGTTAGATGTTTTTAGATCAAGAGCACAGCAACATTTAATATATTGTGTTCTACAACAAACATTTGCTGTTTATTTATGGCAGCTGCTGTTAATTACATGTCTACCCACATACTTGCAGGGGGACTTCTAAAAAGCTGCATGTAAAACTGAAACCAAAGTGCCATACTGTGTCAGGTATTACTTTTAACTAGAGGAACTGCACTGATGCCAGCTCCTGAAGAGTGTATATTACCACATCCATGATGGCTATGAACTGATAAAGCCATCAGTTAGTGACTATTGTGTGGCTGCTGCAGTAGTTCGTACTTTAGTTCCTGTTTTTACTTCTGATGGTCACTATATCAATTCTTTCATGGTAGTATAATTTTCCATTAATGCTGTATACCTAGGATATGGTCATAGCCAAAATACTTCTTATGGGTTCACTGGAGACTTTGTCTCCACCTCAGCTTCAATTTTCCAAATCTATTCCAGTTCCTTAGTGTCTTTGGGTAATTAGATGAGTAAAACAGAAAAATGAAATTAAACATCTGTATAAGTAGTGTGTATTTAATAGGCTAAACACTCCTCTGGCATATGTTTCTCGATTTGTACTTTTGCATTTGTTATTACTGCTGAATAGAAGACAATAACACTGGTAATGAGTCTAACAGATTGTTTTTAATACTGGCAGAATGAAAGAAGATGTGGGAGCCAGAATATATAACATTAAAATTGCATCTTCTAAGAGGCTACAAACTTTGCTAGCCAGATTGTAATCCTTTATTAAAAAAAACCCTCAACACAAACCAAACATTAGACAGTCCCTCTGGCAAAAGGCCAAAGCTGAACTCTTAGAGGAATAGAAAAAAATCCGCTTACACAGTTTTCACAGGGCTTTGGGCTTCAGCTCTTAACATATTGCTACTTCCAAGATCATTTCCTTGGGGGAGTGTTCTGGTGTCTTTAGCAATAGAAAATGTCTGTTTCTAAAAAAGAATTGCCAAGGTTGTGATTCTCCACAATCATAACTGAACAAGATCATTCCCATAGGGTATTTCAGGGCAAAAGCCATGACAGCAAATCCAAGAGCAATGAAAATAGGAGAAAGTTCAGCTAATATTAATAATTTCTTAGTGCAGGCATTTCTATACTTCTCTGGTTACTTAATAATATGACAAGTCTCTATAAAACACAGAGCATGCCAATGAGGTATATAGAGACATCTTTTAATGATTATTTTTACCTTTGAGCACTTCTATTAGGATTACGTGGCATGCAAATACTTCCCTTTCTCTTAGGGTGTAGGCAGCTGAACATAGCAGCTTATGTTCTTCTCCCATTCTTCTCCCAAGGGACATCAATAATTTGAGGTTATGTAAATTAATCCTCTGGAAGCTTCTTCAAAATGGAAATACTCATTTGAAAGATCTAACACGTGCTGAGTTGCTACCTGCCCTTCACTCTGCTGAGATGGAGCTTATAGTAGTGGGCAGACACAGCTGTGATACTGAAAATGGCCTGGGCATACATGCCCAGCGCTGAAATATAAATAGTATTTTCAAGCTGCATGTATGTCTTTCTTTTTTCTTTGCTAGAGCAAAAAATGTGAATATCTGAGTGGTGATCACTCTAACTGTACACAAAGAAGCTGTGACCTCCTTGTCCTCTATGTGAGCATCTGTGTTCAAGTTCAATTTTGTCTGGTTTAATTGTATTTTTTACTATTTTCCCTTAATCAAAACAAAAGCCAATAGAATCTGGAATAGAACTTTAGAAATATGATTACTGTGGTTTATTGATAAAAATCGTAAATAGTCATGCTTGGGCTTAAAGATCATCGGTTCTGAAAACTGATTTTACAATTTTCTAATCAATCGCAGTAAATGCTGGTGGATGGTTATCTGAGCATTTCAGAACATACCTATTTGAATGTAATAACTGTTCCTAAGAATAAAAGAGTATAGAGCAGATGTCAAATCCATGATTTTCTTCTCTGCTAAAACAGGGAGCTTGTCAAATCCTTCAACATCAGTGACACTGGATTTGGGCTAGGTGGAACACAAAAACCATAGGCTGACTGCCTTTCCTGCAGTTAGTGAATTGGCACTGATGGATGGCCCACATAAGCTCAAAGAGTGGGTTAATAATTTAAATAAAATATTTCTTCATTTTTTTGCCCTTGGGAGAACTTTCCATGAAAGTATGGATGTCTTTTTTTCCTGCAGTTTGTCTGCTCTTTCCTGTCCTTCCTGTGTGTTGGTGGTTTATAAGCTCAGCCAAATTGTTACTCTGATTTAAAATTCACTAGAAGTCAGGAGCCTCTGTGAAAGGTAAGTGGATATTGTGTGGGGATGTACTGCATAGTAAGAAATGAAGTCTGCTCTTAAGAGATACAGCTTAGATGAAAGGCAAAGATGAAGCCGTAGCCTCTGTGCCAGCAAGGTGAAGAGGGAAACAAAGGAATTCCTGAAAGTCTCTGGGAGCCTAGGCAGTCAAAGTCATGGGGTTGGCTTTAAAGACTCCTCTTTAAAATTCAGCATTACATGAGAAACAGTGAGGCGGGTTCCAAGACAGTTGGGATATTGATGTGGTGGCAAAACTAGACTGGGACCTGAAAGTAGCACAGCTCTGTTAGCTCTCTAACAGTGCTTGTTGGCTTGGTCACAGGGCCAGGCTGATGCAGCTGCATTGCTTCCCATTCCAGGGCTACATCACTTGGCTCACTAGACTGGGAATCTTGTGTGTTTATGTAGTTTAATCAACTCTTAAAGTTTATGTAAGAGGAAAAAGAACAGCTCTCGGTTCTTCAGACCCATACTAGTGTTGCCACAGTATCCCCTCCATTGTTTCTCTCAGTAGTCCCTTCTGTATGTAACATAAATCTGCTGGAATAATTCAGAAGAAGAAATTACTGATGCATTAAATAATGTCTTTTGCATAAAAGAAAAGATTACTGAACTCTGTATTCCTGAAGTTCGCACTTTTTTTTCTTTAGATATATTCAGATCAGCCTATACTAATGTCTCAGCTTGGAATTAGTCCTGTTTCATCTGGAGGGGAGCAAAGGCAGTCTCCCAAGCAGGCAGTTTGGCTCATTTCCTCACACTGCATGTGTGTTCTGGAGGAAGTTCAAAAGAGGTTCACCAGGGTCTCAGTAGTGCCCTTGGTCAAAATTGCCGATAAACAGATGAAAAAGGCACAAATCCTGGCAGGATTTATTTAAGACATCTTTTTTACTGCGCTCTCTACTTCCTTTGTGTCCTCAAAACCATGGATGTAGTAATCTGCTGACAAAAGTAAGCTTTGCTAGTGTCACTGCTTCAGAATCAATACTGCTGCAGAAGAGCGAGCTGGGTTCCCCCACAGCTCCTCCATCCTCCACACGTCCTCCACACACCCCTAACAGCTCAAGCTCTGTTTCCACACACTGTCCCTGGTGGCTGCTAATGATGAGGGAAGGTCACAACTTTATTGGAAATCACCAGAAGGAATGAGCTTGCTGCATTGACAGATCAGAAATGTTAATTCTAACCTGAGAAGAAAAGCACCATGATGGTCTGGTGTTGAGCCCCGGTCCTCCCTCAGCGACTTTATTCAAAAGGGGCTTGAGGTACTACTTTTTCTTGAGGTGGGTGCACAGGAGAAATGCAACAATATTCTCAGGAGGTTGAAAAACAAGCTTTATTGGAAAACGTTAGAAAATCAGGAATTTGGCAAAATTTAAAACAAACACTCTATTAAAACAAGGCATTTCACAGTGCATGGACTTGGAAAACTCTACCCATCCAACTTCAAACTATTCACATTTCAAGTAAAGGAAATTAGGAGCTGAAAAGAAGAGGAAAAGGGAAAAAGAAAGAGAGAAGCAAGATATAGCTACCATCTTGGATCCTAGAGTGGTTTAAGCTGCCATAAAATCCAAGAACAATAGGGATGCGACCACATGCAGCTCAGGGCAAAGGGTTTTATCTGCTCTGGCCTCCTGTGGCCACCCCTCCCCAAGTGGGGCTTCCAGTCATCTGACCACTCTGGGGCTAGGTTGGGGGCTCCAGGGGTGGGGTGTGGGGCATTGCTTCTGGTGTGCCAGGTGTGCACTGACTGACAAGCACTCAGTTGTTTTAAGCCTGTAATTATTTTCTCTGGTCTCTCATACCTGGCTAATCCTTTTTTAAACAGACTTTTTTCTCTCATGAATTCCCTTTCACAAACAGTGCATTTGTTTACTTGCTGATGAGATTTGTAACTTGAATCAATATTACTCCAGCCTTTACTCAATGCAAGGACGTAAATACTAGTAAAAAAAATGTGAATCACTTGCATACCCAGAGCTCAAACAGTAAAAATTTATAAAGAGAATCGATGACCTTCACCGTCTCAAACCTTGCCCTGTTCAGTTACGTGGGAGTAGTATTTTGACATCTGCATGACTGCTTGTCTGAAATAGGAGCGATGTGGAGTCCCTCTGCAGTCCCCAAAGTCTGGTTCCTAGGCTGCTATCCAAGCTGGCAGTGACGGACTCTTTGACAGCCCTGAGAGACTGGCTGTGGTTGCACTCAGGCAGAGTTCAGCCCCTGCCTCACTCCTGCTTGCAGTTCTCAGAACTGAGCTGTCTTGGCAAGAAGAGGAATGACTTGCAAGGAAGTGGTGTGAGATGGGGAATCCTGTGCTGAGTAAAGCAAAAATGGAGGACTTCCAGCAATATAGCCTCACACGTGTGACATATTTTCAGCATTTATACCACTCTGTCTGCCAAGCTATTTTTTGCTGTGCACTGTCCTGAAAGAGTATTTATTTATTTATTGATGTTTTTATGTATTTATGTGGTTTTGTATTTATGTATTTCTTGTTGTTTTATTTCATGTACACTGTCTCTGTTTCAGGTTAGGTAGGATGGTTTAAAAATTGGTTTGTAATTGGCTTCTTTGAATCGTTGCAATTAGGCAGCACACATGACATCGTCCTCAGCTGGACAAAGTTCAGCAGCGTTGCGAGAGGAAATGTTTTCCTTCTTACTAAGTTCATCAGTCACACATAGCCTGGAATAACATAGGATATTATTAATAAAAAAAAAATTCTCTTTGCACTCCTACATAGCATTCCCTTAATGATTTCTCCACAACAGACCTGCTGTGTGGCAGTTTGCATATGCTGCAGGTGCAACGGTTCAGCTACATCTAAAACCTGAGTTGTGCAGAAAAATACTGCTTATTTCATGTGCTTATACCCTGGGTTCAGAACTATTGCTTCTTCACAGCCAGGAAGAGTAAACAAATCTTTAATGGGGCCAGTATCCCTACTATACCCTGCAGTTACTGAAGGTCTGCAAAGGCCATGCAGTTTGGAAAGATAAGGACACTGAAAAATGCAAGAGTGTAATAGATCAGAAGGCTGGACACAGTTGTGAAGGCTGAGAATTTTATATCAGGAGAGAAAATGACAGTATTTTGCCTTAATATCATACAACTTCATTCCAGAAGGGAGAAAGAGGATACCCACTGATACAGGTGGGTGTCCTTATGCGTTAGAGTTGGGTTATGATCAAAGGTTAGACCACAAGACTGTAAATTTTAGGTGTGTTCTTCCTATCTCTATCAGCATTTGATAGCAACATTTTTACAACTTAACACAGGGGGAAAAAAAGGATGTTTTACTAATGTGAAAACCCTTGGAGTGAGGTAGTGTGTAAGCAGAACAGTGAAACATTTTATTAGGTATATGGAGGAAAGCTGTGTCTCTAAAGGGTTTGCCACAGACACATGTGACTCAACAGTAGGCTGAAATAGGACAGAAGTCATTAGGATATTTCTACACACTTTCTAATGTATTCTCACAACTTTCACTTTTTAGATCTAGTGGAAACTATATTATTAAAATTAGAAGAAAGGACAGAGAAGGAAATTAGGAGAGAGAGTAAACAAAATGTATGTCTGTAAAATCTGTTAAGATATCTTTCTTGAAAGATTTTCATCTTGGTGGCTTGGTGCTTTTCATTTTCATGGGTAGAGAGGGTCAGGCCAGATGGAAGTTTGTTTGGACTGAAAAGAATGTATGATCATGCCATTGGCATTTTTATGCACTTGAATCCTATTTGCACATGGAACCCCTCAACTGATGGTGCTTCAAATGAAGTTTGGCTACATATCTAGTGAGTATGAACTGTCCACTGCTGATTCATGTGCTTTCTGTAGCCCTGATACTATTTTACAGTGTGATTGCTTTACCCAAGCTGAGGTTCAGTTAATGGAACAAGCTTCCTTCAATATTTAGGAGAAGCTGCATCTCCAAATAAGCATTTACCTGCTGTTCCTAACTGAAGATCTATTTCTTTTAAAGTTGATCAGGTTTAAATTAGCACTGGCAGCCTTTAGGTATATATTCTTGATATATTTCAGTATTTCATAGATAGATCAATTTAATAACTGCATAATAAAAAGAGAAAAAGGATAGAGTAAATATAGGTAATTAAATTATTCAGAAATCTTAACTCTCATTGGGTCAATATTTAGCCAGACTTCTCTGTGTTCAGGCCTACTGCAGCATCAAACCCTTCAGGAAAAGACTGAAAGTACCTTGTAATAAAACTTTAGAAAAGTTAGCTAAAAGTGTTAGGCTTGCGCCCCATGCAGTGACATTGAGAGAGTTGTCCAGGGTGCAAAAAAGGGCTTGGATTATCCCATATTTTCTCAATCCAGACTTCATCATTCAGACTCAAGATCTGGAGGTCCAAATAGCATAAACTCACTTGTCAGTAGGAGGATTAGCTCCCAAGGTTGAATTCATTTGGAGAGCTATGTGAGAAGTCATCTTGATAAAAGCCATAATAATAAATCATATTATTTTGTGATAACATTTTGAATCATTATTCAGAGAGCCAACCCTGTAGGGGCTTTTTGTGTTTAAAGCCTTTTAAATGTTTTTAGCTAATCTTTCTTTTTAAAAAGAGCCCTGCTCTCTGTTCTGCTGTGTGTATTATGTTTGATCAATGCTTTCTTTGTGCCTGAAAAGTGGAAAGTGTATTTTTCTTTGTCATTTTATTATTTTAATCTGTTACATGGTTAGAATTTAATACCAAAGGGCAGCATGTTGTAAGTTTTTATATTTGAAGTGACACTGCTGTTGGGTTTTTTTTTCCCCTAAGTTAATTTATTAGAGCTGGTGCGAAGCAGCAGAAACAGAGATTACAAGTGAAGCCTTACCCATTTTACCCCTCTTTATTAGTAAGATCTAGATGAATAATTGAAAATGCAGGCAACAGGGCTCTCAACTCATCTAAACTGACATGCATTATTTCCAGCAGAGGAGAATGCAGTGACAATGGATTGGGAAAGGAATTTCCAGAACCCTGCTTAGCATTCATGAAAGAATGTTAAATGTAGGTGCTCATGTTGTGCAAGTGAATAGTGGCTTTCTTTTGTTACGCTGTGTGCTTTCCATTTTGTTTTCTTCCCAGAAAAGACTTCCTGGAAGAGAAGAGGTCATGCCATAAGTGCATTTAAGAGTGGGAACTGGAGGATAAGTACCAGTGAGGTAGATTAAAAAAAGAGGCCTGGTTATTCATCACAACATGAAATTCAGAAGGTACAAAAACCTGCACAACTTACCCAACATACCAACATATCAAAAACTTCCTTAGCCTGCAACTGCAAATAAGGGTAAGTTTCTAGCAGGGTCCTCATGGTATTTGCTTGCCCATGTGCCATTTAACACTGATCTCAAAGAGTAGACAACAACTGATAAAAGTGTATAAACACTACAAGAGTTTCATAGAATCATACAACATCATGAGTTGGAAGGGACCCACAAGGATCATTGAGTCCAACTCCTGGCCCTGCATATGACGCCCCAAGAGTCACACCATGTGCCCGAGAGCATTGTCCAAATGCTTTTGAACACTGTCAGGCTTGGTGCTGTGAGCACTTCCCTGGGGATCCCGTTCCAGTGCGCAGCCTCCCTCTGGATGAAGAACCTTTTCCTGATATCCAGCCTAAAGCCCCCCTTAGACAGCTTCAGGCCATTCCCGTGGGTTCTGTCACTGCCCACCAGAGAGAAGAGCTCAGTGTCTGCCCTGCCTTTTCCCTCACAGGAAGTTGTAACCACAGTGAGGTCTCCCCTCAGTCTCCTCTTCTCCAGGTTGGACAGATCAAATGACCTCAGCTGCTCCCCATAAGGCATCCCCTCAAGGTCCTTTGCCATCTTTGTTGCCCTCCTTTGGACACTCTCTAACAGCTCAATGTTTGCTTTACATTGTGGTGTAGTGCCCAAAACTGCACACAGGACTCGAGGTGAGGCCGCATCAGCTCAGAGCAGAGCAGGACAATCATTAAAACTACAGAAAGATGTGGATGGCTTGGTAAACTGAAATCTGGCCAACACATTCCTCAGCATGGCCAAACCTAAATGTATGCGTGCATGGGTTAAACAAGATTACAGAGCTATGCCTGCAGAGTAGCGTAGCCTGACCTGGACAGCAATGGCAGTAGAAGGAGCAGGACAGGCCCCTGGAAGTTAACCAGGAAGGCAAATTTCCCTGTGGTGGTGTGACTAAAAAGGCTATTCTAATTCTTATTCTTAATTATTACCAGTTTTGGAAAGGGGTTTATTACTTCTGTGCTGTCAGTGACAGACTTGCTACAGAAGAACAGTCCACAGTCCAGAAAGGGTGACAGTTATGGCTTCAGGAACAATTAAAAGATTGAAAAATATTTCTTGATTCTGAAAATATTTAATTTTATCATTACAAATGATGACAACATCAGTGTTTTGTTTCTTTTATAATGGTAATACTTAATCACTGAAAGAGCACTCTATGATTTGTAAATTCCACAAATGTAGAAAATTTTTAAATCAAATCTAATGTTTTACCTGTAAAACATTGCTCTACTTCAAAGGAGAATTAATTAAAGTAATCACTACTACTGTTTGTACAGCTCAAACAAGTGGCAGCAATGCCCATCTATGGCCCTGCAGTTAAAGGAAACTGCTGATTTTGCTCAAGGTCAAAGAACTACTGAAAAGGTAAGAGGATGCAAGTGAAATTGAAAAGACAGAGAACATATGTAAGTTTAAATGGAAATTTTTCTTTTACCATTAGATTTAAAATTAGCTAATTGAGCTTCTTTATTCTTAACTACTAGATTATTAACATTTTTCTTTTTTAGCTAATATTTAGCCAACCTGTTCATATGAATTTTTCATTCTTTTGTCTAGATACCCTGTTAAATTGATCCCTGGCCTCTGGTGATTTTTGTTCTCCCTCTTGAAATATTTCTCAGTAACTTTCCAGTACTGAAATTCCCAGAAACTAATGAAACATTCCATGCACATCCCCGTTCAATGGCATAATGCCTCCAGTTACACAAACTAAAATTGCTCAGTTGATGACTCTAATTAGCTGTTAAACAGTCCACTTCAGTTCTTTTTGTAATTTTCATGTTCTCCTCCTGCTGTTTCTTATACCCTCAGTTTTCACTAAAATATGTACTGTTATCCACTTATTCCTGCATAACTGTATAGAGTCTTTAATCAAATTGACATCATGCACCAAAACTGCATCCATTTTAATTGAACAAATCCAGCCATTAACCATTTGCTGAAGGATACATTTCTGCCCACCCAGCCTAAATCTAGTGGTTGCTTGGCACTGTTTGATATAATGAAGAACAGCAAAACTAAAAGCAAGCTTCCAAAATTCTCAATGTAATTCTTGAACTGCTCCAGGACCAGTTTAAGTCATTGACAAGTTTGCCACTATCTTAAGTCAGAGTAGGATGATTCCTTCTGGTATAAGATAAAGAGACATTGTGTACAGGATTTGAGACATTTCTCCCTCACAGCAAACAAATAGAAACCGTGCAGTAGGAAACAGCCTAAGTCTTAGGAGGGGCAGCTGAGGGAACTGGGACTGCTTAGCTAGGAGAAAAGGCTGAGGGGAAGCCTTCTAACTCTCTACAACCACCTGAAAGGAGGTTGTAGTGAGGTGTCAGTCTCTTTTGCCAAGCAGCAAGTGAGTTACAGGATGAGGTGCAATGGTCTCATGTTGTGCTGGGGAGGTTTAAATTGGATATTACGAGAAAATTCTTCACCAAAAGGGTGATCAAGCAAGCTGTCCAGGGAAGCAGCTGAGTCACCATCCCTGGAAACATTTAAAAGATGTATAGATGTGGCACTTTGGGTTTTGTTGTGGAGTTGGCAATGGTAGGTTTATAGTTGGACTTGGTCATCTTAAGAATCTTTTCCAACTTAGTGATTCTGTGATCCCATGTTCTATGAGTCTGTGATTCCATGTTCTCTGATTCTATGAAGTGAACTATTTGTGGTAATTTTTATGTACTCTGAATGTCAGTTTGTTCTATACACAACTACATTCTATACACAGCTACATTGCCTTCCTCTCACAAAATAGTCTGCCACAGCTGCTCAATCACAGATTTACACCGCGAGCCAGAAAAGCATATCAGCACATTTAGATAGATACACAATTTGTTTTGTGGCTGTCAATGGAAATGGCATGTGCACATGTAAAATTAAGTGCCTGAATTTCTGGATCAGAGCCTAAAGAACAACATGCAGAAAAGCCTCTCCTCCACGACTATGCTTTTACTTGACATACAGTAACTTAATACAGGCACCTGGACACCCAGGTGTAAGGCCACTGGAGCAGGTGTAAGGCCAGTGGTACATACTTAAAGAAGAGCTCCTTTCTGTTTGCTTATCCTACTTGTAAAGGATCTTTAAAAATCTTTAAAATATGTGGCTGACAGAGTTTGAAATACTTACAGCTTTCAATCCAAAAAATGAGCAGGAGGACTGCCTGACCTCCAACCACCCTGCTTTCTTCAGGAATTCTGCTGGGGGGAAAGATGCTTATTCAGCTCCTGGGAGAAGTTGGCTGGCTGAGAGCAGGATCCCCTACCCGAATATGAAGGCATCGTAAGCATCCAGCAAAAAGAGCCTTAAGGATTGCATACTCTATGGAAATAGATATCATCATTAAAAAAAAGCCAGGGAAGAGCTGCTGCTATCCAATTTTCCTCCTCTGGTGTCTTCTGGACCCAGAACAGCTGAGACCAGGTGCTGAGGCAAGTCCTATGTCCCTTGCTCTGCATACTCTAGAGTAACACTGGCCTGGCATTTTAAATGTCTGCATTTTGGGTCTAGGAGATTACAGATGCAGGCTGGGGAGATAATGCAAATCCTTGTGAGGATCTATCTGAAACCAGGACTAAGATCAAAGCACTGATGAGCCAATCATTTTATCAGAGTGTTTTCTTCCCTTGCAAAGAGTCTTACAGAACCTGTACCTGGTAAAGGAGAGATGCTTTAGATTCAAATCTACTGAAACCAGGACAGGAGGTAATGTTGTGACCTGCTTGGAGATCTTACCTCTTTCCCATTGACCCCTGACTTGTTTCCAATCTTTACTTTAAAAGTTCCAGCAAAGTTGCTGCCAGTTATGCCTGAGTAAAGACTAAATGATGTGTATGCAGATCTTTTTTTTCTGCTCTCCCTTCCAGCATTCTTCAAGCCTGTGCAGACTGACTGAGTTTACAGGAGAAGGACTAATTGCTTTATGCCACATCTGTTTCTAATCCCTAATTTAAGGTTTCTTCACAGGAACTAATTTTTTTACCTGACAATGAAAATAAATAAATAAAGCTGTTACTGAATGAACACCTGGCAATCAACTGGTGAAAGACAATGTATCAAAAATACCTACTAATTCAATTAAATGAAGGAAAAGAACGTACTCTACTGGTATAGTATAGTATTTCCCAAGATCTACTTCTATCCAAATGTTTATATAGAGTAAATTATACACCCTGATAATAGACTCTACTTTCCAGCTTCCACAAAAAATAGTTCATCTCATTCTTTCTGTGCAAGTAATCCTAAGGAGATTGCATCATCCCCCAACATTTTATCACCTTTAACATATCCTGAAAATATTTCTCCGTGCTTTTCTAACCCTTTTTTTTCCTAATCAGGGATGTGTTTCTGCTGAGAATTATGAACTCTCCTGCTGAGAGTGTGAGCATACACGATGGTGCTAAGCAACTGAACACATGCAGAAATGGTCAAGACAGCATGTAATTGGAAGTGCATGCATCACTTACAAGATTTTGCTGCAAGGTACTGTTCTGTAGTTTTTCCTGGCATTTAAAATAGCCAGTTGTAATAATAAGCTTTTTATAATATGAAATCATTCAATTGTTCCTAAGATTTACTGGGAAAGCTTTAGGCTGCAGCTAATGAGTTGCTTCTGGCCCAAAATGCACATTTTTAAATTAGCTGACTGAACTAAGATATTCACATTTTTGTTTCTGATTTTTGCGCTGCCTATTTACTGCAAGAAGCAAAATGTTCTCTTCCAACAACACCTCCATGCCCTGCTGCTTGCTGTTACCAAGCCTAGCTGTGAAGAGGTTAATTATGCCTCTCTTTAGACCAGTTCTGTGCCTACAGAATTCTGCATCTTTTCATCTGTGGACAGAAGTGTGTAGCCTTTCCCTGGATTTCTCCCTGTCCCATCCTGTGCACCCTGAGGAGGATTTGAAGTGATTTATGTGCCATAGCAGCACACAGTAGGGAGGCAGAGAGCATTCACACCTAGAAAAAAGCATTAGCTGTACATACTCATGCAAGGGTCAACTGTCAGCAGACTTCACTGGCTTCCACTTAGAAGAGAAGTGAGCCATGGAGTTAAGAACTTTTTGCAGATTATAATCTGCCTCCAGGCACAGAGCCTACCAATTCAAGACCCTGTGCAAATCAAGCACATCAGTGAGTCTCAGTTGCCTTGGAGAGACACATGGCAGGGAATCAAGCATTTCAGTGATGTCATTTGTACCCACGATGCACAGTGGGCATAAAATCAGAGGGTTCTAAAAACCTGTGTACACAAGGGTGACAGGAGTCACTGGTATCATGTGTGCTTGATATGCAACACACAGAGTCCACGGGCACTGTAGAGGATGTGATATTTCAAATATCCTATTCAGATTCTCTAGTTAGCCATTTTCATAATGCAACTCTGTCTAATATGTCTATTTTCATTATAAATCTCTATGTGATAGGCATTCCCCCCCTTTCTTGTTCTCACAGTAAGATGAACAATTATAGTGTAATTGAGAGAATGTTGCATTTCTGCATATTTTGGTCAAAGTCATAAACCAAATCAATTATTCAAAATTGCTCTGAGCAGAACCTAATTTTATTACCTACTTGTCAAGTACATTAATCAGATGTAATTTTTTTTTGACCTATCATCTTCCTTTCTGGTTAGTCTTTTGCAATTATCCCTACTTTAAGGAGTCC
Organism: Aleadryas rufinucha; assembly: GCA_013397815.1. Classification (NCBI taxonomy): domain Eukaryota; kingdom Metazoa; phylum Chordata; class Aves; order Passeriformes; genus Aleadryas; species Aleadryas rufinucha. Next base: position 6,369 of record VZTH01014971.1, on the reverse strand, counting down.
ATTTCTGTACCAAAGAAGGGTTATGTGTGCTCATGACTAATGTGTTTCTGTTAGCAAAGAGGAATTATCTTATTTTGGTCCATTATTCAAATTTAACATATAAATTCCTTAGTTTTGAGCTTATTGTGTATAGAAATGACACATGGCATTTTACAGTACAAAGGGCTTGTGCTGTTATGCACGGCTATGCTGGATTTCTTTCTTTCTATTTTTTAACACTCAAGAGGGCAGAAGCATTTCAAAAGCAGAAAACTACAATGGACTCTGTATTTTATTTCCATATGAAATTTAAATAAAGTTGAAATGCATCACTCAAGACATCTACACATGTATAAAAAAAGCCAATAAATCATATTTTTCTCCCAACTATGCTAATTGTCTAAGACTCTTTATATCAAGGGAAACAAATCCATTGTCCCTCTTAAGGGTGCATGACTTACAAAACTTGTAATGAGATAACATAGGCTTTTAATGCTAGGTCCTTTGGAAAGCCACTCTAATTCCAGTCAGCAGTGGCTGTAAACTGCTTTCATCTAATAACCATTGAACTGAGAAATGGCCTCTATGTTCCTCCTTCCTTATTCCTCTCCTAGGGTTTCTGATAGGGAAGATTTTACTTCAGAGAGTGGCACAATTGACAGAAAAGACAAGGTTTTGATGAAGCTCAGTGGAGACTTATGCAATACCTCCAGGTTAACAGCAAAACTTCTCAGATGAGTATCTCAGTTGCAGAATCCTTATTCTGGGATTAGTATCACATGTCTCAGTCTTTGCCATCTTCTGAAAAAGTAGGATATGTAAAACTAAAAATGGTAGGCTATTTCCCAATCCTGGCTGAATAATAAGATAAAAAGAAATCTGCATTTGCATGAATGTTCTCTAATCACCACTTTACCATATTCCTGTGAAAGTTGCTCTGATGCACTGTGAGAATGGGTCAGGCAAATCACACAGTAAGGAGCTGTGTTGCTGATGATTAGAGTGAGCAAAGCCAAACACTGCATTCCTGTCATCTCTCTGTAGCATCTCTGAGAGCCACTTGAAAGAAGGGAACAGGCTGTAGCTGTGAGGAGCAGACAGTCTGGCACTTGGCACTGGCCCTCCAGCTGACAGGACCTGTAATATTGCATGGGAAGCCCAGTTTCTCACAAGCATTTTTAGGTTTGGCTGTGTGGAGGAGCTGAGCAAATTTACACGCAGAGAAACCCATGCTGTGGTTGACAGGCTGTTGTCAGTGTTCAGGCTGGCTTGGGTTCCTCTCCACCACGCAGAGCAAGCCTGCAGAGCACAGTGCTGTGCAGCAGGTAGAAGTACCAAACACCAGAATTCCTTGATATTTGAGGATTTGAGTTCCATCTGATTCACAGCAGAGTTTTTCTTTCAGGTAGTTATCATGTGCCAGAGTACTACAGTTAGAAGTTCCCAAGCTCCAGATAACAGGCAGCTTTGGATGCAGATTAGCTTTTGAGAAAGAAATGCAGTGACTGACCAAATCATGTCAGTCATCTGTGCAGGAAAGGAATGAAGCATTGCCAGTATCATCCAGTGTGGTGAGACATGCCCTAAAAAGCTGTTACATTTCATTCTCCCTTTCTCACCTTCTCTTCCCTATGCTGACTCTTCAGGTCCTTAAGGCTTCCTGTAGGTGGTATGACACAACACAGCACCTCAAAAGTGGCAGCTCACCACCAGTTAGAGTGTCTGTATGAGAAGAGAAGGGCAAGAGCAGACTGTGGAGTTATTTGGGCAAATGCTGAAAATGCTCATTCACAGAAAGGGTTGTGCTTAAAAAGTAGTGTAATGAACAGAGGTGGATGCCTGACTCTCACAAACGCATGCTGTGGTTTACTGTGATGTTGTCTATCACAGTAAATGACTTTCAGGGTTGTTTTGCTGCTAATGAAATCTTGTGAGACTAACCCCAGTAAAAAGAATCCTCCTTGGAAAAACAGCTGCCACCAAATCCCAGCAAAAGTTCCCATCTGGTTTTAGTAAACCTGAAGTCTTTAAACTGTCCTTTATCAAATGTAGTTTATGATATGATACTTCAAGTGCAGCGTCAGCACTGGAGGACTACCATTTGCCCTGAAAAGGCTTGTGCAAGAATAAAACAGTAGGAGCCATTCAGGGATAGCTCTTCCTTTCCATCACATTCACATACACAGTCAAGGCACAGACACGCTTGGATCAAGGCAAGGAATGAAGTTTATCCTGATACTGTCCAAGGCATAGCTAAAAAAGCATTTTAACTTTAGTTACAAATACATCTTTATTTAATATAAAATGATTATATTCACAATTATCTATCTGACTATGTAGTCACAAAAGAGGAATCAGAACCAAAATTATAACTTTGGGGGGAAAAAATGCCTCTCTTTTATTACTAAAGGACAAACTGAGTCGTTTATCTGATACATACACTTATAGTAAAATAGAAAATACTGCAAGTCAAAAAATTGACATTTTGTGTGCTCACTGCCTTCCATAAAGCTGTACAATTACATTTACATCAGATAACACCTCACATCTTTCTCTTTGGTAGGGACTGGAGGTCCATACCAAATGAAATTCATATATCTGAACACCCAACATTTCAAATGTGTAGTGAAAAGTACAATTTCCTTATCCCCACCTGATCCACTTCTTTAGCTTGCTTGCTTTCTTTTGCTGTTATTTTTCTTTCATCTGTCTTTAATTCATAGTCTCTGGTATGAATGGTTCCTGGTAAATTCATTGGCTTTGTGTTATCTCCTCTCTTAATAGTGTTTTCCAGTTCAACTTTCCTCATACCCACCTACATGTATATGGATTTAAAGGTACTTTACAGCCTATCAGCTAAATCCTAGATGATAGAAATCTTTCATCCTAGAATGGCTTCTTATTTGATTTGTATCCCAGCACATGACCCAGAAGAAAAGCTGCTGATGTCCGTGGGTGGGTGGCCAGGAAATCCATGCACTTTCTGTTCATATCCATCTCTGCTGCAGAGCTGCTGCTTTACAGCAAAAAATAGTAACTCTCCTGAACATGCATTTAGCTGCTGTGATTCTCAATGCCTTCCTCATACATAAGCCATGCTGTTTATTCACGTTTCCTCTCCCCTTCCCTTCTTTCATTCTATAAAAATAAATCAGTTGTCCTTTTGTGCACAAACATGATTTAACATGTCCATTTCTTGTTCAGGGGTTCCTACCAGGTAAAAAATGTCAGAAATTTTTAAGGCCAGGGACTGACAGAATATCCTCCTCTAAGTATATGCCACTTTCTGAGCATCCATGCTGAAATCTGCACGTAATGGAGCTTAGGTTCCAGGTGATCCATCTTTCTTATACAAATCTTGGATGACCTGACAGACATTTTGCAATAAATAGTAAAAGTAACACAGGCAGAACTGCTTGATTTTCATTCAATTGCAACTAATTTAATAGAAAAAAAATTATTCCGTTGTAGTCCATGTCCACGTATATGGAAAACCACAAAATAATATTTTTTGTCTCTGTTTTTCTTCAAGTTTCTCTACCAAAAACCTCTTACTTAACAATCACTGGAGCCAGCTGACAGTGGGTCTGTGAATCATGTCTCACTATTTTTCAAAATATGATGATGTTTCAGAAGTATCCTAATTTTCACTCCAAACCTTGGCAGGCCAATTTCTCCTTCCATCCACCCAAAGTAGAGGGCTGAAATTTGCTTCCAAAGGGGTCTTGGAAACAGAAATGTTATCACTGGCTGAAGTCTGAGGAACTGCAAAACTGGGGTTTGCTTCACATTTTATAAATGACACATGGACATAGAAACTTTACTGAGACAAACTGTACCTGACTAAGCTATTCATGAATGCTGTCAGAAATTTGAATGTGAATTTCAAGATATAATGTTTCTGGTGCCTTGTAAGTGTGCCCCAGTAAGCTGTTTGCTGAGCCTTGATTCTTCAGAGAACGACGAATCCATGTAGGTGGTGCTGTGGTCTACTTGCCTTTGATATTGAGTAGTTACAGCGACATTTCTGTTGTGATTCGAAGTGCTGTTGTCAAATCAGTGGATTAATGGAAGTGCTACGTTGGCACCAGTTATTGATGGTTTAGCTGACAGCCACCTGTCACATTTTGATACTGATGCCGAAAAACGAGCCTTGGGATTACATAACAGTTACTGTTCCTTTGAAGTGCACTTTTATGACTTAGAGCATGCCAGCAAGTTGCAGGGGGTGGGGAAGAGGAAGAGATGAAGTGAAAACCTCACCTAAAGAGAGAGGCTAGATTTTTCTTGAAATGCATCACGCTGAGTTCCATGGTTGAACTGGCAAATGCCAGAGTCCCAAACAACAACAGCATGATAAATAGTAAGCAACCCATAAGCATGAGGCCTGGGAACCAGGGCAATGAAAACTCAAAAAGGATATTTATGGCAGGAGGGAAAGAATATGGCTTTTGGAGAGTTTTGGCTCTATTATTATGAGACATGTTCTTTATCTGCTGCAAAATAGATCTGGTTGGTGAGAGCTGCTGCTGTGCCATTGCACTCCAGTTGGCTCATCTCAGGTGGAAAGGGTGAGGAGAACAGCTCACAGCACTGAAATTTAGTCTATAAACAGCTGGGGTGTCTGTTGGGTTGTGAGAAGCTGGGAAAAAGTTGTGGAGAGAGAAGGGCAGCACTGGTGGGAGTAAACCTTGGGAGATATAGGACTGTCTGTGGAGAGGCTCAAAGGGCAGTGCAGTGCAGATTCAGGCTTCTGGGAAGAGGGCGATCCAATTTTCAAGAGTTCTAGAGCAGAGGGCCTACAGGAGAAATCTGTGACCTCTTAAAATAAAAGGAGAAAGTAGCTAGTTCTGGCTGAGGTTTCCAGAAAATTTGAGAGCGTTTTTTTCAGTAGACTATCTGATTTGGGTTCTGGGAGGAGAGAATTCCTGTTAACTCAGCATTTTCTTTTCTTCTGGGAAGACAGCAAGAAGGGCTATATGCCTTGCTAAGATCTCAGCCTAATTGAAAAAGAGTTATTTAAAAGGTCTATGTTCTATTCTTTACCTCCACATAAATATATCTTTTGTCTTTTCTCAAACTAGCCAGATTTCCCCTCTATGGCAAATCTCATTCCTCTTCATCTTACTCTTAATTTTTTCTCTTGGAGTCAATTCAGTCTTCTACTTTTGCTGTCCTTCCAATCCTATTTTTTTTTCCCTATGTAAAGAGTGTTTTTTTTCATCTTCTTTCTGTTTCTCTTTTTGATTCCTGAAAAATGTCTTTCTGATATTCTGACACATCCAGTGAAAGTGAGGGTGAGTTGGCAGGGGAAGAAAGCTGGGGCTGCCAGTGGTCCTATTCCTGGTCTCAAGATCTATTGCAAGATCAAGATAGCTGCTTCACTACTCCTGCCTTCCCACCAGGTTCCAGAGAGGGAGGGGAAGGAGAGACTTCCAACATTGAGTCGTTCTGCACTGGGCTGTAGGTAGGGGTTGGTAGAGAAGGATGTTGGAACCCCAATACACTAACACCTAGAAATCAGATCCATGATTTACATATGCCATCTTATAAAACTTCATTTGCCAACTAGCCTGGAATGCAGCAGCTAAGCCAGTACTTGAAAACAAAATATGTATGGAATACCCGAGACTGTTTCTGGTAGCCTCAGCATCAGCTGGAAAGTGTTAAGATTTGAGACAGCTATGTTATTAAATGAAAATTGTCAACTTTGGTCTTGATTAACATTTGACCTTGATTAACATTAATGGTCTTGGACTGCTCTGCTTCGTCTATCTAGAACAGTCTGCAGTTAAAACTGTAAACTAATAACAAAGTTGAGGCATGAGCCTACTTTTGTGTAAATTGGGAAAGGAAATGAAAGCCGTTACTCAGTTATAGTTTTGAGATTAACAAAGCACATCTGTTATCAAAAGAGGACTGGAAAGGTTGAGGAAAAGCATTTTTCTATTCATTAAATTGTTTTACTGGACACTTCAGGGAGTCATTGAGTACTTGCATTAGGAACAAACAGAGCCTATTTAAAAAGCCTTGTACTGAAACACTTCCTGCTATAACAACAGGAAACAAAAATCATCAAAAATCATTCTGCAGTGTGTACTAAAAACAGAAGTGGCTTTCAGTACAATCATGGGTATTACCTAGAAACTGTTCTGCAGATACACCAAGAAGAACTTCTACTCTCTATACATAGACCACAGCTATAGGCTAGGAAGAATGTGCCAGTAAAGTGAGGAAACACCCCCTAAAACCAATATATTAGCTCTGCAATTTTTACTGCAAAAACATATTCTGTGTCTAGGAAGTAAAACCATACTTCTTTCACTGAAACTAGCATCAAAAGCATGTAACCTGTTGTCTTGGGGCAACTTTATCAGGTGTATCCCCTAC
>VZTH01014969.1:967990-1030567 GCA_013397815.1 Aleadryas rufinucha | reverse complement strand
AGGGAGCCGCCATGTTCCGTGCCCGCCGCGGAGGAGAGGGAGAGGATTTAGCCAAACAATGCAACAGCCGCTCGGTGTTTATTAAATACATACAGGTGCCAAGTCTACAACAAGTGCACGTGGGACGTTTCGCCTTAGGGCTACCGCTATTTCTTAGCTATTACTCCAGAATAACACGCTTGCAGCGCTTTGGGTGTGAACTCCGCATCGTTTTCCCTTGGAACAGGCTGAGTTGGAAGGGACCCACAAGGATCAAAGTCCAACTCCTGGCCCTGTAGAGCCACCCCAACAATCCCACATGTGCCTGAGAGCGTTGTCAAAACGCTGAGCTCTTTCAAGTTTGGGGCCGTGACCATTCCCTGGGGAGCCTGTTCAGTGCCCGACCACCCTCTGGGTGAAGAACCTTTTCCTAATATCCCGCACAAACCTCCCCTGACATAGCTCAAGCCGTTCTCTTGGGTAAGCCCGTTTTAGTCAGAAGCTGTAATAACGCAAGCCTATGACCTAACCTAACTCTAACCACTGCAGCTGATAGCAAACAAGTAAATACTCTGCCCACAAGCAAAGTGACTTTTCAATGTGGTCTTCATTCACTTGCTGATGGGTTGTTCTGCTTGTCCATTGGTGACCGGGTTCTCTTCCTTCTTGCATTTAATCCCAAAGAAACTGAAGAGTTTCATTAGCATTAGATCAACAATTTCCTCTTCTTCTGAAGCCTGAAATAACAACGAATAAATTACTCAGAGGTGCACACCCAAAGTGGATTCAGTGTCTGCTGAAGCCAGAGCAAGTTGCAAGACAAAATCTCTCCTTGAGGTGAAATAAGCCAACTTTCAGCAGAGCATGAGTGACTGCCAAGCAGAACATTGTGCCAATATTTTTATCCAGACAGAAGCCCCAAATGAGTATGGACACTATAGAAATTTTGGCTGTAAAGTCCCATGGAAATCTCTCTACAGGAGCCTGGAGTGCACTTGCCAGCTCCCATACAGCTTGTGATATACACAATGAGACAACCACCGTTTCCAGATGAAGTGAATGAGAAAAACTCAATATAGCTTGTCTTCTATCAACCATATTCTTTGTTTTCATCTCCCCTGACTTTATTTAAAACATACAGGAATTTTAGTCAGTACTGGAGTGCTAAGCTGGATTTCACACTATCAATAGCTTGAATGGGTCAGGCACTCACAGTGAGAGTTTTAAAAGGAGCTGTAAAGCCTCAGACACTTCAGTAGCAGTTTTGGCACTGATTTCAGTATAGCCCAGCACAAGCCTAAGAGTTTTTTGCTGGATTTAGTATGTGAACAGAAGGCTACAAATCAGATCTGAACAGGGACTCATATGAACAGGAATGGACAGTGTAAATCTGGAAAATCTGAAGTGTACTTCCTGAACAAATGTTGCCTTCTTAAGAGTTGAACTGAATTTACATGGTTTTCACCCATGGTTGAACACCTGAGTAAGCACTGAACAAAACATGTTAAAAGCAGGAGAGCTTAGATGAACAAACCTGGTAGTTCTTCTGCTCCTCACTAAAAGCAACCAGAATCACCGAAATGAACAGGTTCAGTACCACAAATGTCATAAAAATTATGCAGGATCCAATTAAGAAGGAGCCTAAAATTGGATTGTAGTCCAAGACCTGTATAATGCATAAGGTAAGACATCATATTGTGATTGTAACAACCAACAGAGTACCATACATACATACATACAAGCAGTTAAGACCCAATAAGAAGTTTCTCACTTTGAAAATCCTATATCTAATCAATTTTGTCATATGTATTATACATATATATAAATTTTCCCCTTCAGTCACTATCCTTTGCTGATACCATATAGTACAAAGACAAAGAATATTTTATATATATATGTGTGTGTGTGTGTGAATATGGGCAATTTTGGAGGGTTTTTAAAAGTATTTGCATTTGACTGTAGTGGTAGGACAGTTTCACATGAAAGTTGACAAGCCTGGAGATCTATTTATCCACAGAACAGCTGAAGCTTCCTCCTGCCTCAGCTTTCAAAAGAGACAAAATCTCTGTATGCATTTATTTTATTTTACTGCATGCTTTACAAGGAAGCACAGTCAGACTGTCAGAGACACTTATAAACCAAGGGTTGTGAAAAATCCAAACCCTAATCTTCATATAAGCTACAATATAGGAAAATATTTTCAAGATTAGCGTAAGTGGAATGTAGAGGTGAAAAGTTTGTGCCCAATTACTGATCTTCAAAGCCACCCATATCCTATTGGATCCACGGCCTAGAAACATCCACCAAGGAGGACTTCACAGTCAGAGATGTCCAAGAGTTAATCCACAAAGAAGTGTTCAAAGGATATTGAAATATTTGAAAGATCTTACTGAAAAAGTGGTATATAAAGAATAACAAAAAAACCCCAAACATGAAATTCCCTTGTGGAAGGCCTTCCCTTTCTTGGGAAGATAGAGGGGGTGTTCAGAACAAACACAGGCCTTTGCTCACATTTCTATCTGTAGCTTTCCAAGGAAATTGCTCAAAACTTTCAATAAATTAGTAACATCTCTAGTTGAAATGTGAGCAGATTTCTTAAAGAAAAGTTCATTATGAGCCTCCTCATGGTCAAAATAGGACATGAAAGAGATTTCACTTGGTGTCTTATTCTTGCTCAGAAAAAGTGGCTGCTTTAGGAAGCTGTGGAGCTGCAAAATTAGATTAATGTTTAACACTAATTGAAAGTCCTTCTATTTGCTGGGTCAAAGCATATTTGATAGCTGAGATGCCAATTGTATGGTTGTAAACTTCTCAAAGTTAGATGTGGTACCTCCTCATAGTTGAAGATTCCCAGCTGAAGACTGACCATGGTCTCTGCTGAATCGAAGAGAGTTTTGTAAGAGTAAAGCTTCCATCCAAATATCAAGTTTGCCTGCAGAGGACAGAAGTCATGTCCTGTGTCATGATCAGAGTCCTTGCTGCAAAATGTGTTAAGCTCTAAGACCTTTTATCATAGATATGAGAATGTCTTATATCTGCTTAGCTTACCACGAGATAAGTAGAAAAGGTACTTTTTTCCCACTTATAAACTAGCCAAACAGAAAATGGCACTTTCTGAACTCTCCACAATTTAAGTTTTATCCAGAAAATCTTTTTTTCTGTAATTTCTTCTTTGTCATATCTATTACACATAGAGAATCTTTATTTTTCAGCTCAGTGTTCGATTTTTCACTGAACTTCAGTTTGCAAAGAACAGAGACAAGTGGATGTTTTAACTTCACTTTCACTCATACAGAAGACTTGGGCTCCAAGCTGCTAACCTAAGATTTAGACAGGCAGCTTTATTCCATTTTACATGGCAAAGTTATGTTGCTTTTAGCATTCAGAAATAGTTGATTTGCTCTGACAGTACCTGGAAGCAGACTGCAGGCAACAGAAAGCACTGTAGTACTCACAGCAATGGAATAGGCAAGGAACATGATTGCAATAACAGTGATGAATCCAGAGATGTCACCCCACGCCCTCCTTAGCGTTGAAGTGATCATGTTCAGTTTAGGGTTGAGCCTCAGCAGGTGCCACAGTTTCACTGTGGAGAGAAGCACCAGGAATGCAATCAGGTAGCCAAGAACTGCATCAGCCCTCGCTGTTTCACTGAAGCTTATGGAGCTGTTAGGAAAAAAAGAAAATACATAATATATCATGCACACAGAATCCTTTGAAGTGCATAAATGGGTATGCTGGAAAAACCATTTACTCTGTCCTTGGTTTCAGTGGAGACCCAATGAGTTCCTGCTTGAGTGTTCCCACTTCCTACTGCGTGCACACAAAAAGCCCAATTGTGCATGGCTAAGTTTTGTTTTAAGGACAGGAGGTCTAGGCTGTAGCCTGAATTTTCCATTCTGTATTAAATAATCCATTATTGTCCTCTAAGCAATGGCTTTTTACAACAAAGAACAAGGCAGATTACGTGCTTTCTGGGTGGATGTCCCATAGCAGAAAGGCTTGTTGGTTCACAAGAGTGTGATGCAGAGGAAAATAGGGGCTAAAAAAGGGAACTTGGTGCTCAAGCCTGCTGGATTTTATTAGAGCAGTATCAGAAGAAAATCCTATTGTTGACACAAATCTAAGCTCTTACACACTCACAGGCTTCATGAGTATAACCATCTAGGATAGCAATATCTAGCAGACAAGGTGCTATCTGGGAAGAGGAAAAATAGATTTATTTCTGCATAAGCAGCAACAACAAATGATGCAGTAAATAGCATTAGTACTTACCCCTCCTTGTGCTCCTGGTAGTAGCTGATGTCTCGGGTCCCGAGGACTGTCCGTTTCACAAACACTGACAGAGCACTCCAGCTAATCAGTATAATGGACAACTCCAGGAGATTCCACTTGCTATGAAAGTATCTCCATCTCAGACTCTTCATCAGCTTGCCCTGTGAGGAGTTTTACTGTTTCAGTCTCATCACTCCATATCATACAGTGCACCTCTGAAAGTTGGGGCAATGCCCTCCACAATAAAGCAGACTACTCTGCATTAATAAAACTACATCTTGCACTAGGTTCTCATTATCTTTCTCAAAAGAATCATTCCAGTCAAACACAGTTTTGCCTTCCTATTATTTAATACTGACACTGTACCTAATTCAATCTTCCATTGGTATAGCAGCACCAGAGCTACTGAAATCAGGGACAGTTCTAAAGCTTTTGTCAGTGAAATCAACAGCAGGCACAAGGTGATGCTCTCAGCCAATCTTTCCATTGGGCCTCACCTGTACAGTCATGTAGTACATAATAAAGAGGAAATAGATGACTTCTGCTGCAACCACAAAGATGTGGAGGCTGTTGGTGTAGGGGTAGAGCCGGACACTTTGCAGCTCCACGCTTGTGAAGAAGGCCCCTAGAAAACAAACAGGGGTCACCTCAGGGCTCTGATAGTGACACCTTTCTGCTTTCATTCAAACAACTCAGTTCACCAGTAAGACTTCTGTACTTGCTTTCACATCAATGTGAGGCTGAATCCAACCATCAACTGAGATTTAGACTATACTATGTGAGTAACCCTGTAAGTGCTTGAAATTTTCCTCAAACAGGAATTTCAGAGAGTCAAGGCTTTTAGAGTGGTAGTCCTGTCTGTGTGTTAGCACAAGAGTAATCCCAGCAGGGCTCAGTTTGGGTTGGACTGGAAATGCAGAAATATAGCAAGAGGACTTGGAATTTTTTTAAAAAGCTGAATCTCATTCTAAACCCAAAATGAGCTCAGTTTTGTGGTCCGTTTGGGCATTTTCCAATACTTGGACACACCAAAAGAGGCTGCTGCTCAGACCAAATGTTTTCCTATAGCCTTTAAACCAGAATTTGTTTTCACTATTCTCTTCATTGCATCCAGATTATGTATTACATGTTTCCATAGCTATATATTAGAAGTCATCTGGAAGGAAAAAGACTGTTATTTGTATTTTTTGTCTTAATATTGTATTGATTAGCTGAAGTGATTAGGAAACAGAATTTTTCTTGTTCCTGTTGTGTAAATTCTGGAGATCAAGTTTCAGTACCATGTTTTCTTCATCAGTAGATGACCACAGAATAAGCAAACATAAGCTATTCCATTATGGTCTATATTACTTTGAAGCTGCTTTTTTCCTAAATGGTTTATAAAATTTGCATTGATTCTCTCGTGACTAGATTTATTAAAACACTTGTCTTTTCTGAAGAAAGAACTAGGAAAACACTGATAGTGTGTAAATCTACCTTCTGTAGGTGCATTGCTTGCTGTCTTCAGAAATGCATAACTTAGGAAAGGTTCTCACCTAAAGCATTGCTTTCAAACATCAGGCTTATAATGCAGAACAGGTTCACATTGGCATTGTAGACTGTAAATTCAACAAACACTGCTCTTGTGAAGGTATCAAGCCAGACATTGTTGAAAAGGTACTGGAGAATTCTGCCAAAAGAATTGTAGGCAGTGATCTAACTCATACAGGAATGTATCACATGGGGGATGCACTGATAATTTACAAGGATACAAGTGGTACCTGGAGGCATTCTTAGGGTCAGTTCCCAGGTGAATCACGTATCCCCCTCCACTGTAGACAGCAAGTTTGCCCCAGGTGGGGTGTCCTCTCAGTTTGGACTGACTCTGATACTGCCATGCTGAGCTCAAGTCAGAGGAGTTATCAAAGACTGAGGTATTCCAGTGTTCCCCATAAGCTGATGTATCTTCTGTTTGTGGGGAATATAGAGCGTGGCATTCCTCAACTACGTGCTGGAGTCTGGGGGAAATGGGGCAGGTGTCTCCTTTCACTCTTACTTGGCGAATTCGAGCACTACCCACCAGCTTGGAATTGCCATCTGTAATAAATCCTAAACAGGAGATGGAAAAGAGCAGCACTGGCAGTATGACAAAATTAATAATATTTCTTCATTTCATTTATGATTCAGTGATGCCTTAATATTTTGCCATATATTCTTTTCTCGGAAACACTGTAAACAAAATAGTCATGAAAATGAAACCCTCATGTTGGTTTGAACTGAATTCTTAGATAACATTCACCATAACAGAGTTCTGTGTCACTCCCCATCTGTATTTTATACAGAAGAAAAGTGAGGCCTGGGGGAGAAAAGTGACTCACCTCGAGTCCCATAGCAGAGTAGTTTATACAGTGTTCATGTGGCCTGCCATGCCCAAAGAACCACTCTGCTAATATATTTCAATATTTACCATTACATGTGGGCTTGAAAATGGGTCATATTTTACTGGATATGGCTAGATAGAAACATGCTGATATTGCATAGTTTGCCTTCACACTGACCCAAGTCTTGATGCAAACAGCTCTCCTGAGGAAAATCTTCATGGTGTCACCTGTCTGCCATTCTTTTCTTTTTTTTTATTATGGAAAGAAATTTGCATAAAACTGAGGATATATCTGAATATCTGGAGTAAGTAATGTAAAATGTAAAACATTTAGCATGGCAGTGCAGATTTTTGGGTTATATTAAATATAAGGAAAATATCACCAAATGTTTTCCTATAGCTCAGGCTGTAGGGTTTTGTTATCCGCTAGTATTCATATTATAAGATTTCTTGCTAGCCTCATATAGTCCCTTTCTCCACTCGAATATGCAAGTTAGAGACAAGTATTAAAAATAATGTTTCAGAATCTGACAAGCTGAAGGGAAACAGTGTGGCTCTGCACCTTTATATGGTCCATACAGGTTTTTGAGTAAGGTAGTGTTTGCCCACATGAAAAACTCCTGGTAACTGTAGACATCATGGAATCCATCTGTAAAGCTGTCCTCAATGTGTTTGTTTAAATAGTAGGAATTGGGATCTCTCTGCCCATAGGCAACCAGTAACAGCATCCATAAAAACCCCAGATAGGCTGGAAAAAAACCAAAAGGAGACAGCACATGTGAGCTCTGAGTTAACAATGCTGTTCAAAATAAAGTGCATGAATGATTACTGCTGTCAGCATCTCTTAGGCCAAGGAGGTGCTTTGCAGACTCTGAGTGACCAGTGCTAATGAATGCACCCAAGCTGCTTCAATATGCTGCAGCTTAAGTGTTTCACATTTAGAATATGAGTAGAAGTCAAGAAAATAAGTGGGAAGGTTGAATGGAAGTAGTCATGGCAGCTGTAAATAAAATGAGCAGTCTAACTTTGTTCCAAGTGAAGTTGAGGTCATTTTTGCCATTGAGTTTAGAGGAAATAAAACAGGGGCATAAATCATTATCTAAAGATACTATCTGCTTTTAGAAAGATGGAAATCTGCTCTTTGATTTCAGCTTCATTTAACTGTTGACCTCCTCCTTTTATCCTTTCTACTTTTCTTTAACCTCCCATGTGTTTGTGATGTATTTCTTTACCACAAAATGAAGCCTTAGCTACACTTTTATCTCCAGCTAACATTCCCACCTCCTTGCAGCTCCAGCTGCCATGGAACAGCCTGTCTCTACATCATGATGGCTGGCAGAAAGCTGAAGATATGCCAAAACTTTGTCACCCAAGAGAACAATATTTTCACTGATGTAAAATTACTGATGAGTATTACTGAATAAAACAAGATAATCTTCCTATGGAAAATACCCAGGATTTCTCTGATGAGGGCAAAAGCTTTCTGCTCCTTCATGCAGCTGATTTTCATTTTCTCCACATCAGCAGCAGGAGGTGGCCGGTAAATATTGCTTCTACTGTCCCTTCGGGCTCCAAAGAGAGGGTGTGAATCACCTGTGAGGGAGAGCAGGGAACCCTGGAATTAGTCAACAGATTACCCATGTCCTGCTTTTTGTTTCTTTGGACATTCTAAGGAAATATTTCTATTTAATGCTTTCCCTTAGGAAGAGAGTGGATGTGATTAAAAAAATTACTATAGCAAGGCAAACAGTGGGGAGGGAAGGAGCATAAAAAACTGTGTGTTGGGTTTAGGACCAGGTGTAGTCCAGGTGTCTCTCTCTAGGCTGAGCGTCTCAGAAGGTGGTGTATTTGTAGCCTGAGGCTGAGCAGGGAGGAAGCTGTAGATCAGATAACTTTGCTGTGCCCTAAGATTCCTGTCTGCTCATCAAGGCTTTATTTAGATATGATTATGACTGCAGAAGCCACTGTTCGGTTTAGGGGAATAATACAGATAATTGCGGTTGTGGAAAAGTATGTAACCTGAGAACATTTATATAGGGCTTAAATGATGTGGGAAATTTCTTTGTGAGAGGTTTTAGTAATGCTTGTCAGATAAAGAGCTACCAAGTCTACATGACGGGTGTGTTTTGCACTGGGTCACTTATTTATTTTCCCTAAGTTGAGGAACAGTTGCAGGTTTTGTTGCAAGGCAGTTGAGCTGAGTCACTTATTCATGCATAAAGCACAGCAAAAGCCAGGAGAATACTGCACTTTCTTTAATAATTTCTCACTTTACAGGCAGTTACCTGGTGCAGATAAAGGCCCATCAATAGCTGTGTTTTCTTCATCCTCATGTTCCACCTTCTTCAGAACCAGAGCAAAAAAAGCAGCAAATCCCAGCACCTGGAAAGAATCAGCAATAGACTCCCCATATGCCCATTTCATATAAAGAAGCTCAGGATTTGACCTCGATCCCTTTGGATCCAGGCACTGCAGGAAAACAACTGTGCTTTGGGCTTGTTGAACCCATGCAGCTGAAGCCCATAAACAAGAGAACAGTGCACAGTGCTGAGGTTTGTCCAGCTAAACTGATTTTGTGACACATCCTCCCTACTGAGAAACTTCATTAAACCCTGACAAAGCAAGGGAGGTGAAACTAATGGAGTTAATGTCAGCAAAAACCAACAGAACTCTGAAAACCACCTGCTTCCTCTTGTTTTAAGGGCAAAGACTTCTCATTTTATATCTTAAACCCTGTAGCTCTTTAGAACATGTTACATTGTCTTTCTGCAATGGCAGCAGATGAGTTCATCTTGGCCAGTGGTTGTATTTCTGAGGCTCTCACCTTTAAGGGCTGTGTGATGAAAAGACTTTCCAAGAAGGAGATGACCATGGAGATCAGCCACTTGATGGAGTTCTCCTTGCCATAATGGAGTCCATAGAGCATGGTAAAGAACCCAGACACACCACTGGTGGCTGCCACAAGGAACCAAGCGATGAACACAAACCACCAGGGCAGCCCTCTGTGAGAAAAACTTTTCTTCTCATCATTGGAGAAGTTTGGAGTATGGGACCACCTTGAGAGTCAACCAGAAGAGAAAAAAATCAGTCTGAGATGGAACAGGACCCAAAATTACAGTCATCAGGTTCACTGGGAATAGGCAACATCTTATGATATAAAATCAAAATATTCTCAATTCTTTTAATTAATGCAGTTATATAGGATATATGGATAGCAAAAAGTACAGTGAGAAAAAATCATGAGGAAGTGTGCAGAGATCAGCTAAAATCAAAATAAATGTGATGGGCTTATTTACTCCTCAGTTCATGCGTAATTGAATCTCCAGTAGAATTATTGACAAAGCTATGAGTGCATTTAAGCTGCTGAATGCATCTCTTGTGATCACCATGAAGGCCAAGTGACGTAATTAGTGCAATTGTTTCCAATACTTCCAACTTAATTATCATATTTCATGGAACTATTTTTGTCTGCTTATTAATTTTTCTTTATCCATATATTTTAAGAGACTTCTGTGACTTTGGAGCTGCGTGATTATCCCAGCCCTTTACTATCACATGGCATTGTACTGTAACTTTCCACTTCTGAGGCAAAAATGACAAACAGAAATGATCTGTCATTATTGCCTTTGTGTGCAGTTCAGAGTGCATGGAAATTTCTTTGTAGCTCCTGCAGTGGTGTAATAGTAAGACTTATTTTTACAGATATAATAATAGTTATCTAGCACATATTAAGCAGTAATTATTTGGGCTCTGGCATCCTGTCCAATTTTGAATTCATGACCTGAATTTACTTATACTGAGAATGAGATGAGAACTGGGTTACCCCTCACTGATGGCTGCTGATGAACAGATTTGGTTCTCCAGGAGGTTCTTCAAATGCTGAACCTGACAAACAGCTTGTGTGTAACTCTGAGGCATCTGAAATTCATGGGGCCCCAGCAATTCCAGCTCCATCTCTACACTCTGGAGTTGCACGTACAAGCAGCGATGGTAATCACTGTATTTCAGCTGCTCACAAATTCTCTTCTCTGGAGTTGGACTTCTTGTTTTTTCTGCAGGCAAAGAATTATTTATTTATTTATTTATCGAGAAAATAGATAAAAATAGATTGAAATACTGTTCAATACAAAGGGTGGTAGAACTGGAGCTAAAGATCATGAATGTGATGAAGTGAAGAGTAACATTTGAAGGGATGTGTAAAAGCAGCTTTAGTGGTAGAGCATAATGGTCTTGTGCTGGAATGGCCTGGAATTTTTTCCAGAAGGACAGTAGTCCTAAAAGCTTAATAGACAGGTCAGGTCTGATCAAATGTTAATTTGTTCATAGTTTACCTGTGCAATTAGTAGCTTGGAAGACTCACTGGAAAAGCCAAATGTGAGTCTTAATGAAATCAGTGATACTGTTTACTCATGCATTCTAGTTTAGTTGAGAGTCAGACTGAAAGGAATAACAGCACAAGGCCAAGAAGGAAAAAAGGACAGGTCAAAAAGACTGTGAAACAACTGGTATTTGTGAGTCTTTTCATTGGTAGATACTTGCTTCCAAGCCAGACTGGTAGCAACCATTAGATTCTACAGCATAAGAAACAGAGATTTCACAGCTTCTTTACTTAGTTGGGCACTCAGTGGTGCAGTGAAAGAACAAGAGGCAATGCGCACACCTTGAAACATGCCAAATTTCTGAACATAGGAAAAAACTTATGTATAGGACACTGGAGTGGGTTGCTCAGATAATTTGTGGAGTCTTCGTCCATGGGGATATTCAGCATCTGACTGGATTTGATCTTGAGCAATCCTGTTCCTGCTGACTCTGCTCTGAGCAGCGTGGTAGGATCCAGAGATCCCTTCTAAGACCTCAGCTATTCTGTGATTCTGTAGTTGCCTTTGAGTCAGAATGTAAGAAGAGCTTGGGTCATCACATCCAGTGCTACAATCATTTTTACTGCAAAGGTTTCAGCAGGCATTTCACAGTGTGTTATTTACCTTGGATATCCACAGCACCTAATGTGACAATTGTAGGACCATCCTTCTTGCTCTCATGATAAAACCCTTGCCCAGCTCTGCTCTGCTGCCAGACGATGTCCTCAACCAATGACAGAAGTGTGTTGATGTTAGTTGATTTTTCAAGGTCTGGTGCTGAGGTGAAAGATGGAGTCTTCAGGACTTTAAAAAGTGAGTTGGCAATTCTTCTTATGTCCTAGGAAGGACAACAGTAACAACAGCAGTGACTCTGGCTGCAGTGGCTTAAGCTGATGTGAACTGACAGCACCACTGGGTGGGAGCTGCCCCAATTGCTAAAATCTCCAGAATGGATAAGAATAGCACATCCTACAGTGCTGGATGTGACAGGCAGATTTCAGTAAGCTCAGGAAGGCACCTTTCAGAGTTCAAAAGGGCAGCACACCTGCCTGAGGACCTGAGCTGAGAAAGATATGGTCCATGATACCTTTTGTCTTCACTGTCTTGCTTAGCGTTTGCTTTAACTCCTTAACATGGTGATTTGGTCACACACAATAACTGTGCAAGGCTGGGATGTACAAAGGCAGACCTTAATGAAGGATTGCATTTAGGTGGGCAAATGAATGCTTTGCACCAGTGGTATTTGGCTTTGCTCTTCAGACAGGCCGAAGTGCATCAGACAGGGAGCATTTGTGCAGCTGGGGAAGCCGGTAGTGCGTGGCAGCAGAGGGCAGTGCAGGACTCATTGGGACTTGCCTTTGTCACAGCCTCTGGAGTGAGAGAGGCAGCCTGGGTGGCCCGTGGGGTGGGAGGCAGGCTTGGGGACACGCGACCATTTTTTCCCGGCTTCTTCTCTCTCCCCTGCTGGACTGGCCGGGGTCGTATGTTCCTGAAGATCTGCACAATGAGCAGGTTGATGGGAAACATAAGGAGGGAGCTCTCAAAGCCGATCATCACTTCCTGCCATGTGAACTCGATTTTACCTGTCAAGGTCAAACAGAGGGGAGAAGGAAAAATAACCCCAGGCAAAATAAACCATCAAGTCTCTTCCTTGTGAAAAAGCCCATTTATTCAACTCTTGCTTCCAGATTCTGCTGTCTCTCTATTTGCCTGCCCAAGCAATGGTGAGGATTGTTACCCAAATCCATTTTCTGCTCAGCAGGATCCTTTGGCACACCCCAGAACATGATGCTGGTCAGCATGGTGCAGAGGAGCAGTGAGAAGCAACAGGACACGCGCTGGGCTCGCGTGAAGGGGCTCCGTGGGGAGCGGCTGAAAACCGAGTACCAGATGTGCCCATCCTGGAAACCCTTAGAGGTCTTCATGAAAAACAGATTGCTGGGAAGGAGAAGAGGAAAATCAAATGGATATGTAAAAAGGAGAGGGAAGAACAAAGCTCTAGTTCAGGGTCCTAACCTGTTCATGCTTCTAGGCACTATCAGAAGAAATAACAACTAGAGGAAATTATCAAATATCGTGTCTTGATTTGTATGGAATGGTCATAGCTAGTTATGTCCTTTCCTTTTGGCCACAGCATGGAGGGAAAGTGAATAGTTCCTATTTAAATTGTTAAGAAAATTACACATAAGACAAGATGTTTGGGTTTCTGTAGGTCTGGTCAGGCTATCCTTCTTTAGCACCAATATTTTCAGTATGGTACTACTGTTAGGGTAATGATTAGATTTACTTAACCATCCTTCCTTTTTCCTTTGTTGAGAGCCCTTTAAGGGCAGTGGAAAAACCTTCCTTGTTTTCATTTTTGTCTAGGGCTTTGGTCTGTTTTATTCATGCTTGCTTTTCTAGACTGACTGCTATCAAGAGTAAAAAAAAATCTGTAAAATAGGAGGTACCTGAACTTCTTCATGTCCTGTTCTGTTGCTACTGGGAACACTTTATCTAGAACACATTCTCCAATATCAATGGCTAGCCAAGAGTTACAGAGGAAGTACCATTTCTGATCCCATGCCAGATCATGGACTAATACTCGATTCACATACCTGTTGGAAAAAAACACAGGGCACAGTCACATGTCACTGAGTGTGTGAAATCCAGAACTCAACAGGACTGTGGAGGACAAACTCTGGCCTTCAGCTTCTTAGGGCAACTAAACTGTAAGGCATAGAACATATCCCACCCTGCACTGGACCTGGGATATGGGAAGCACTCCTGGTCCTGCAGTTTAGACTATGATTTGCTCTATTCATCTGCAAAACCTAGAATCTAGCACTTCTTTTCTTTCTAGAACTGCAGAAAGGATAATTTTCAAGTGCTAAAAGAGGAAAGCTGTTGTCATTACAAACAATTATTTGTGGATCTTTACTTACCAGGATCTCCAGACCTCCACTTACCAGGATGGACTGTCCCCTGAATTATCATGCCACAGTCTAATACTCTGCAGTTCCCCAAGAGGGAAGAAGGTACAGAGGAGGAAAACATCCACTCCTCCACGTTCAAAGACTGGTGTATCAGGATCATTTAGATGGTGGGGCTCACTCTGTCCATCCAGTCCATAGAGGGTGAGAGTCACCTGGAAAATAAGAAGGCAAAATGAAGATTTGCACATCTCGATCCTATGTGTGTTTATTTCTCCAGCATACTCTTCCAGCTTTCATCAAACCTGAGGGCTTTCTGGCTCAGACAGTGCATTTGAGCTGTCCTGTTTGATAGCTTCAGGTGCTCCATTACTCATCCAGTTCCCTAAACAAATAAACTCTGTTCCCACACAGTGCCACTGATACCTTGGAGGTCGTGGCTGCACCACGGCGGTGTCCTGTGAAAACTGTCACGAGGTAACGGTACTGAGCAAAGGGGTCATTGTCTTCCAGGACTGTGATTTTCACCTGCAGAGTGACATAGCACAAGCAGTGTTAGCAGTCCTGTAAGTACAGATTCCTGAAAGCTGTGAGTAGGAATTTGTCATCTTGTGAACAATGTTTACTTACCAGTAAACAGAGAGTTACAGGGAAAGGAGGGAATTGGTTAAAGACTTCCTATTAAAACAGGCTAGGCATGGTGGGAATTGGCCTCAATACATTGACTTCATTAGCTGGAGACTTACTTTGGCATCATCCTGGATGTCTTTCCTTCGAGCCCAAATAACTACAAGCACATATATCAGAAAGATGCATCCTACAGTTGTCACCACCACAGGATTGTCCACAAATGTACCAAACAGCTGTGCTGTTTTGCTGACATCTATGGCATTGGGCATGACAAAGAAGGAGCTCCCAAAGAAGGTCAGATGGTTGCAGAGGCACTGTGTGCTGCTAGGATTTGTTTTTGGTCCTACCTGAAACCCAGAAAAGATTCCTGATAAAACATCTGCTTCAGAGTATTAGATGACTTACCAAGCAAATGAAAAGACAATGCTGAAGTTGGTAAGTTAGTGTAGAGAGCTGCTGTACACAGAATTGTTCAAGTTCTAGTAAGGAATATTTATTCTAACACCTAACCAGGAATGGGCATTACAATATATTATGGCCTTGTCAGAATGGTTCCATTTCTTCTTATGTAGAAGTTCATCCCAAGAAACAGAAATGGAAATGTTTGAAGCTTAGCTCAATATGACTAAACTTCTTGAGTTTACTAAAACATCTCAAAATTATCTTGTTTTATAGTGTCTGTTGAGGGCTATCATTTTACTACATGATGGTGGTTATGAGGGCTGGCTTTGAAGTATATAACAGACACATTGTTTTGTTTTGCTCTACTTACATGACATCCATAGCTGTTCCAGCCTCCCTGGTGCTCATCCCAAAACACACAGCGGGATGCAAAGCAAGTGGCATTTATGGTTAGCCCATCATAGACCGTGGAATCCATTTCCACATCTTGTAAAACCATGAAATAGTAGGTTCCCTCTCCAAAAATGAGTTCTTCTGGGCTGAGAACCCAGCTGTTTGTTTCACCTTGAACATAAATATTATAGTTTCAATGTATATATAGAAAGGCTAATTCAGAAATATGCAGCTGTACTGCATGTAATAAATAAAACAAAGAAACAGGTGTGAAATCATTCTCAGCAACTCATTGTTCAAAGCATCCCAATCCTTGCTCCTGTTAGTGAACACTTTATGCTACAGGTTGGAGCCTTGAAGCATGAGGTTTCTTTCCAGCTATACACCTGAACTCATGGCCAAGGCTCATTCTGCAAGTTCATGGGTCACTAACCACTTATCTTACCTCCAGAAGTTTTCTTATAGAACAGATGACTTTTCATATCATAGTTGGTTTCATTTGGGTGATAGCCATACCCCAAGTAAAGTATTAGTGGAATGTCATGTTCAGATTCCAGGTGGATCACTATAGATGTGTTTCCTGAGGTAACATTGACTTGAAAAGTGCTATAATTGCCCAGATTCAGCAGAATCTTATCTTCCTGTGTTGCTGAAAGCCTTGGTAACATGATCTGGTTTTAAACAGAAAGACAGGTTTAAATACAGAAAAGCATTTTTCTTCTTAGCATGCAGCCACATGCTAGATTATCTTTTTTCATAACATCAGGAAAGCATGGCCAGCAAAAAATCACTTTCAAAGTAATTTTCTTGATAATGTCAGCTAACCTCTGAAAAGTTAATTTGAAACCTGTGTAGACTCATCACAAAGCCGATGACCATTGGGGCATTTCTGAACAGAGACCTGTGATTACGACTGACACATTGGCTACATGAAGTGCATGTATGAGTGATTTAGGTGTCAGTTTATACGTGGACTAGGAAGCCAAAGAGTAGTACAATAAATACAGAGGTTGGATGATGAAATCAGACTTCACATTGTGCTTTGGGATGACTGTAATCTGGAGTCTATTTCCACAACCATTAGCATTCTTACATTCATTTAAATGAAGAATAAAATGACTCCTTTATAAGAAAATACAGAAATATTTGTTATTTCATTCATCACATCACACAAATCCTTCCACCACAAATGCAGACAGCATCATCCCATTATCTAATGCAATGAGCACTACCAGCATTTGTGTTCACCTCACAAATGATAACACAAATTGCAGTTCATTAATCGAGAAAGGAAAAAAAATGTGAAAAGAGGGCGAGGGTTAGAAAATAGTGGATTTACCTCAATGTTCTCTTTGAGGTTGCTGACTGGTATGATCAAACCATCCAGACCAGTTAGACTTAGACCTCCCACTGTTCCACTGATGTCAAAACTGGTGTCACTGGAGAAAAAGGGATTCATGGCAAAGCTCACCATCTGTTAGAAGACATTAACTGTCAGACAACTGAGCAATTGTCAATATTTCATTCTATTCACACTCTGAATTGCTGAATAGTGAAAGCTTGAGCTCAGACCCAAACAGGAATTGACTTCCAAGAAGCCTGCATCCAGATTTAAATAAGACTCTACCTTATCTCTAAGGTGGGTCTATAAACCTTGAAACTTTCATTCTGAAATGTGTACAACAATCTTTGTTGTTTCCATACACTGTGACATTTTTTTAGCAGAGTTGGGAAAGGTGCAATGAAAAAAAAAAGTTTGCACTTGGTCTCCTGAGAGGATCAAATCAACCAGAGAGATCCTTAGAAAATTTCTTATGAAAATATGACAATTATATGCAATCTATTGTTCTGAGGGAAAACCCACCATGTCCTGATTCAGATGAGGGATGTGCTACCATTGGCATATTTGTCTCCTGCAGGATCTGAGTGCCCCACACTCGTGTATTTCTTGCTGAGATGAAAGCAAGCTGCTGTAGGTTAGTTTGAATGTAGTAATTGACTCTGAGCTGTTGCATCTTCCTCAGAGCATAAGATGTAAACAAACAGCAAATAGATTTGTAGGTATTGACTCGTTCCATCGCCTGCTCCTGCCATGTAGGTGTGGATTCACACCATGTAGGTGTGAATCAAAGTGTATGTAAGGGACTGATGGGATGGGGAATTTAAGCTTTCAGTCCTCCTTAACTTGCTGAACCAACCTCATGCAATTAAGAGAAATGAAGGCTTCTTTGACCAAAAAGATTCCAAATTATTTTCTTGACATGACAGGAGGGATGACGTGTGCTTGTGTGTTCATTGTGAAAGGATAAACTATTGTAAAACCATTAGATCAGGAAGGTAAGCTGGATATGAGATAGAGTTAGATAAAAGCTGTTTACTTGCCCTTATATCCACTGTTTCATCATCAACTCCTGAAACATTGAGAGAAGAAGCAGGTGGGAGAGTAAAGCTGGCAGAGCTGGAATTGGAGATGTTAATTGATATGCTCTCCATCTTTTCTGTTTGTAATCTGTCCAGTTAGGGTTGGGCGTAAGCAAAGCAGAATAAAAGAGAAAAAAAAAATAAAAGGAAAAAAAACCACCAGAAAAACCCCGAACATCAATAGCATGCACTTAATATCTACAGAGAAAGATTTCTCATTTTGTAAGTGTAACTTAGTTGCAAAACTATTTCTAACTCTGCCAGTAAACACTTTGTACATGAACCTGTCCCTGACACAGTACTCCACAGAACACTACCAGAGAATCATTAAAAAAGGGGTGGAATTGGCACATCTGGAGAGGAAGTTGTACCAAGATGTACTCATGTGAAATATTTGGTTTGTGTGTGAACATGCTCTTGATGCGAGTGCACAGTTTGATGTGGATGAAAACCAGGCTCTCATGGAACAATTTAGGGATGATTATAGGTAATGGAGAATGCTCATCAGGCTCCTCAGGATTGTATTTGCTTCTGCCAAGCTGGTTACATTTCCATATAACATGTCATTATTGGCAACTTGGAAAAGATAAAAACTCTTAACTGGCATGACATGAGTTTTCTACGTAATTTCAAAAGTAAGGGACTACTGCCTCATTCAGAATGTTGTAGTAAATTCTTGGCTAGTTAAAGAAGACACAGCATGGGGATTTCTAAGGTGATGTTCCTGGAGTCCAAGCTGTTCTTACTATCAATCACTAACAATAGCCTTGTTGCACTATTGAAATTGTCATTATGCTACAATATTTAGTTGGTTCCAAACATTCTGTTTAAGCACAATGGAATTGATATTTTGTAGCTCTCAGAAGCTTCAGTGGGAGACACTGCAGCTGTTACCTGTGCATGTACATTGTGGCAGAAGGAGAGGTGAGGACTGTTGGCTCATCACCTGGTACCTTCCCAAACAAAAGGGCACTCTGTAGATTTTCAACCGTATTTAGGAGCTGGTGTGACACTGAACTCTGGAAAACGATTAGAGGACGAAACTTACAACAAAGGTACTCAGGATCATCAAGCTACACATTATTTATCATTGCTTCCTTTTCATTTTGGTGGTTTACTAAGCTGAAAAACTCAGTGATGGGCTTCTTAGTCTCAGAGAAAGTTATTCCATTGCAATTCAATTTCTGTAATTGTCATTGAAACATTGCAGACAGCAAATAAATATCTTACAGATTTTACTTTTATGCTGTAGTATTTATAACTTCTACACATTGAAATTACAAGCATGACATCAATCAATATATTCATGTACTTTTGTGTATTAATGTGCTTTAGGTGCACACTTTAGTGTTTAGTTACTTGGAAAAGCAAGACCTAATTACACATCAACTCTATATTATTAGTGTGTTATTGTTGAGGAACTTGTCCAGTTCATAATCTTTACTCTCAGGTTAGATTTATTTCATCACTACTCCCTTGCAGTGATGAAATTAAAGTATTTATATAAATTTCTTGTTCAGCCCAGGAAACTCACAGAGTCAGCTGTGACAATTCTCATATCGATAGGAAAGGGTAGGACAAAATAAAGATGTTGCATCTTTCTGAATAGGTAATTAGAGCTTTCTGCACAAGTTTAAGCAGCAACCAGAGCTGGTTCAAGCTGTGAAGTAGTGCTGGCAATCATAAATATTGAGTATCTGTGGCTTCTTTGAATTAAGGGGCAAAAGGAGACAAATCTGAAAAAAATCACAATGTGCTTGTCATTGATTAGAGGTCAGAGCTGATGCTGTGCTCTCCAGTGCTCTGTCCTGCTCAGCTTTCAGTGTAACAAATCTTAAGAGGCTTCTATCATCTTCATTAACAGACGTTCAGTCTGACATGTCTAACTGGGGAGAAGTTTCCTCTGATATTCAAGTCCATCATGGTATCACAATGAACAGTTCCCATTGCCAATTTAAAAATATGAGAGGCAGCAGAGCTCTTAAAAACCTCCCAAAGCAAACAAATATTCACACATAGTGCAGTAAAAACTGGACCAGATCTAAATTACCTGTTCTGCCTCTGGCACTGAAGTGTTCCCAGCTCTGATTTCTACAGAAGCTTTAAGAACATTGCTCACTGCAATAAACAGATAGTTGGCTGCTTCCTTTAACTGCTGACCATCTCTGCTGTGCTCTGTGTTTACAGTGAGCAAGGAGGTACTGACATGGTTCAGAGTGTTGCTGGCTTCCACCTGCATGAGAAACAGAGGGAACAGTTTATATGTGCTGGAGCTACAAATGACAGAAGTGACACTTGTGTCATTTACTGAATATTGCAACATCAGTAATCCCTTGTGACTATCACTGGCTAACAATGTTTGTACTATAATTATTTGTGCTGGGGTAATACTTCAAATGCTAATAAAGATGATATACTAGATGGTACACCAAAATGGAATACAGGCTTGAAAAATACAGCCTGCTTCTACAGACGTAATCCATAAAAAGATTAATAACATCTGAAGGAAGCTTGTCTGTCAAACCCTGGGCAAGGATAGCTTTTAGATGTACAGTAATGTAGCAAATCAGGTTGTACATTTCTATCTTAGTGCCAAAGTGCTAAGTGCCAAAGGAGAATGAGTTTTACGATTTTTATTTTGTGCCTGGATGCAGCTTTGTGACTGTGAAAGCACTGGCCAGATTTTAGCCCGGCATGGTGAAGGAGCCAAGCAAATTCATTGCAAGCTTGGACCCATCCATTCCCACAGCCTGTGAATGCTGAGCAGCCTTTCTGTAGGGTGAGGGCTGGACCTGAGCTATGTTCTTATCTTGCCAAAGTTAACCACATCCTGCTGAAATCCTTCCAAGCCATTGTCTGGCTCCAACTCTATAACACATCAGAAATCAGGACAGCTGTTTTTATTGCCTGCATTTTTGGGAAACTTCCCTCAGTGACAGTTTGTTCTGTCCTGCCATATGCTCACCCCATAAGCATAAATAGCATCATCTACTAATAATGTCATGTTGTCAGATAAGATTCAAGAGACGCTTTTGTGAGATCAACCTGCACATTTGTGCCCAGTTCCTCTGGGTGCTGACATGTTCCTTGACAACCTACCTATGTGCATTTTGTGGAGTGCCTGGATCAGGGATGAATAAGTGTGGGCAATTCTAGAAAAACCCTCTCGGGGCAGTTGTTCTTCAGGGTTCTAAAAGTGCTTTACAAGAGAAAACATGCATGCTGACATGTTTCTGACTAAAAGTTAAGGATTCTATCTCTAAAATGTATGATAAATGTAATGTTTATAGCCTGGATTGTAGAGATTGCTGAGACAATATCTGAGACTTGAATTTACTTACTCTAAACAGAGTCAAAATACTGCTGGTCAAAATACACATTCTGGTACAATTGAAAAAAAATGGATAAGAACAGATAATTATAAGGCACTGAAATTCTTCCAAGGTCAGTGGGATAATTAGAGTCTCTGCTATATGTGTGAAGAGATAGAAGATGAATTTGTTCTTACCTGTGCTGAGACAGACAGCTCTTCACTCTTGTAAGTGATTTCTTTCAATACCTCTGACATTTTCAGAGCAGTCTGCATTGATGTTATGTTAACAACAGAGAGAGTTGTCAGCATCAGCCCTCGGAGCTTGGGATGAAAAGGGATAATTAGGCAAAGGAACAGGATGCTAATTAGGACTATGAAAGTAGTGCTGTGTATTGACAGCCAGGCTTGCCGTAAGTTATGCAGTAGAGTAAGGCTCCACAACAAGGATCATTTGGGCTGATATTAGCTCTACTGACAAGATGCCACTTGCCCTAGTAATTATATAATCATGAGTTTTATGTTACCTCCCAGCACAGAGAATTTATACACTTAACATCCATTAAGAGCAAGGAGAGTTACTTGTGAGAATTTGTACTAATGTATGTGAATTACTGTGTAAATGCCACTTGCAGAGAAAGCAGAGCCATGTGTGATTGATGTTATTCAGATAATGAATCTTAATTGAAGGATACATTGTGTTTCTCTAGATCTCTTCATCTGAGGCAGTCATAGCACTGTACAAGTATCAGCCTATGACTGAAACATCAACTGGTGGCTAAAATGGACTAAAGAGAATTACCTGCCATCTAGTGCTTTTGGGGGAAATTAGACAGGACATTTATCCCACTGGAGAGGCCGTAATATTGATATTTAAATTGCTTTGGAAAATCAGGTTTAGATTAACTAGTTTAAATTAACGAAATAACAATTGAGAATTAACTGTTTTACTGATGAGTGATAAAACAAATAATTTCTGTAGGCAAATAGTGAAAACTAGCTGAAACCTGTGCCAAACACTGAGACACATGCTAGAAACTTGAAACCTTCATTGATTTCAAGTGGTGATATGTGAGCTTTTTATTACTTAAGAGCTGTCAAAGAATATGAAGGGCCCATTATATGACATTGTACTGCAAGAAAGCGTTTTGCTGACCTCTTTTCGTGTATTTGTCTGCAAAGACATGTTAAAACTTTCCTCTTGGATCTGCTGATTCAGGACAGATGTCACTGACTTGTACAGCTGGAAAAGACTCATGCTGTTGTTGCCGTCTTTTAGGATGGTGTTTGCCTTCTCAGATATCACAGCCTGCAGGGTCAGGTTCCCATCCATCATATCTGCAGGTCCAACCTGAGCAAGAAATCAGATATGCTCTCAACATTGCCAAGGCTGTAATAATCTTCTTTGAACAGCTTCCATGATCATCTTAATGACAGCCTAGATAGAGTGAGACATAAAACTTCATGTTCTCCATTTTAAATGTTTTATTTTTGATGGCCTGATAAGGATCTCCTTACTGTACTGGGGCACTGGGAAGAAGCAGGAGGCTTTTGGGGCCTACAGAGTAATTGCAGATTCAGCAAATAGGCTTACACTGCTCAATCAATGTGCAAACAATTCTTCTTTTAAACTTCTGTTCTAGAAAAAAGGGCAGTGGAAGATCCTTTGATCTTGAGGACACAGAGATCAGTCTCTGTTAGACAGAAAAATGGTGATTATGGCACATTCAGAAGGAAGTAATATATCTAAAACAGGAAGAAGCTACAAAAGTCAATTGTGGATTAATTGTCAACTTCAGAATTCTTGAAATAAATTAATTCTACCATGTACCTTCACTGAGGCATTTGTTTGAACTGTATCACCAAAGTTGTTGCTGACAATAATTTTCACATGTAAAATAAAATTATTTTCCTCTTCTCCAAGTGGAAGATAAACTGGGAAGAGTTCAGGATCCGGGCTACAGTCCAGGAGAGAATCTGAAACAAGAAAGAAGGGGTCACCCAGGAAACACCACAGAGACACCTCCTGCACTCTGAGAACGGGGGACTCAGGGCTTGCTCTGTGCAGGCCTGGTTCACTCGTGAGCAGTCTCCCCCCAGAGCAGGGCAGGTTGTGCCTTTGCTCTTGTTTGGAGAAGCCAAACAGTTCACCTGGGGACTTACTTGGTGTCACGTAGAAGCAATATGTGAGCTGCCTGCTGGGGCTGGCCTGGCCCGAATGCTCCAAGCCGGGAGCGCTGCAGGAGACTCTGAAGGCGGTGAGCACCGAGCCGTGCTCGGGAGACACGGCACAGCCGGGGGGCTCGGGTGGGGGCACGGAGCTCACCAGGAACCATCCCTGCCCGTAGCCTCGCTGGGTCAGTGCTGGGAGGGGAGGGAGCAGAGCATCAGCCAGAACCGTGCCCCAGCAGCACCGCTCATCTCACCTGCTGAGCCCCAGGGCTGTCTGCTCAGGCACCACACACAGCAGGGTGGGCGTAGTGAGACATGAAATGCTGCTACTGAATAAACCATAAGAGGAAAAGAACTATTTCAAATAGGTTAATGTTTGCATTATAAAGCAAAGCTCTATTATTTGATCAAGCATTTAACATAACTTCATTTCGGATGAGCCTTAACAAAGTTATTAACAGCTTGGAGTAAGATAACTGAATTTCTCCTGCTGTGCAACACCCCAGAACAAACTTATTTCTCCATTATTTTAAAGAGCCCACATATAAAGTAACACCTTTCAACTTGTAGACTAATTTACCTTCGTATTTGTCAGCAAGGCCATGCATGTGTGATGTCATGTCAGCAGAGACTATCTCAAAGGAGTCTGAAAAATCCTAAAACCCTGTTAGCCCCTACCTGTTACTTTAATCTGAAAAGCTTCTCCCTGTGTCTGCAAGAAGGAGCTGGTCATTCTCAACATGGATGTGTTGCTTTGAAGCAAATTCAAAGAGTTCTGCTGGAAACCAGTTAGGCCACAGGCTAGAGGGAGGGTTGTAGCCTGGAAAGTCAGACAGAAAAGAACACGTGGCAGTAGAGGCCCTTTGCTGTGCTTTCTGTTGTGATTTATCAGGAGCAGGGTGGCAGTTTGGTGCCCTTCATTATAACCCCTCCCAAACCAGGCACTCCATTGTCTCGGTCTTCACTAGTATTTCCAAAGCATGCGCTTGATAAAATATCTCTCTGAGGCCATATGGCTTTGTGGATATTTATTTGTGTGTGTGCAGTATTTCTGACAAATCTGGTGCTCTCACCTTGTTTTGGAACGTGTTATCTAAATACCAGTTATAGTATATGGCCTGGGAGTCCTGTCCAGAGACACTCAGAACAACATCATCACTAACATTCACTGGTTTGCAGTTTGCCTCACACCTGTAAGGAAGATGGGGGTTACACACAATATGAGATGTCTAGGACAAATTTCAGATATATCTTATGGCATTTATTCCCATTTTTTCAATGAGGTTAGCATATTGAAATCTCCAACACTGGGAGGATATATTGGGGTCAAAAACCCTAAATGGTTTTCAGAAGAATATTATTCAGTTTATAAAAAGATTGTGTTCAGGAACATGGACAGAAATTGCAGCAAGACTCATTTGGTCAATAATTTTTATAATGGTAAAGTGTAAATGGATTTAGAATAATAAGTTTTCTTTACTGAGAGGGTGGTGAGGCCCTGGCACAGGTTGCACAGGGAAGCTGTGGATACCCCATCCCTGGAAGTGTCCAAGGCCAGGCCGGATGGAGCTCTGAGTAACTTGATCTAGTGGAAGGTGCCCTTGCCCATGACTGAGGGGTGGAACAAGATGATCTTTAAGGTCCTTTCCAACCCAATCATTCTGTGATTCTATGATTCTAAAAGTACAATATCACTTTATTATCATTATTATTGGTAACTATGGCCTTGCACTATGCTTGTGCAGTAATAATATTAACCAGTGAGTACTAGGTTTAAAACCAGACCTGATTTCCAGTTGCACTTCTTGTTTTGCAGTCACATAGAGACATTGCTCGTCCTGCCTCTCTTCACTGCCATGGTTTCGGACAGTAATCCTGACAGTCACTGCTGATTTTGGAGGAGGAAGGCAGGAAGGTGGGATTTGCACCTCACTTTGGTTGATTAGGATTATCTGTTGCTTCACACATTCATTCCAGGCAGGCCAGCAAGCTCCTGCACAAACATTTCATTTATAGTTAGAGCAGCATCTTATAAAGGACTTTCCTGCCATAAGTTTCAAAGAGCTTTATAGACAAGTTTCTTGAACACAATTTAAAGAGTCGGTAATCTGGATTCAGGCTTTTTCAAAGCCATGTATGAGGTCAGGGATAATTATGAGGACAGAACACAGATGGCCTGAATCCCAACCCCATTTTCAGCCAGAAATGTTTTTGCATCATGTTTAGTGTTAATTATTGCTGTTTTATTGGGACACATGTACCTTGCAAATGCCTAACTGTGTAAGTCACTTGGGACTAGTCATTGGCTTTGAAGGTGAAGCTTAGGAGAGATTGGTCTTGAAAAAATGAAACCTTTGGGAGAAGACAAAATGGAGTACTATGCTGTATTATATACCATAATGAATTTGGTGCCAAAACCAGGGTTAGGTAGCAGACATTCTTTATGTACAGTGAGTGGCAAACTTTAAAGCCAGAAAATAAAGCATCCTTTAGTCAGACTTTCAACACTTGATCTGCCATGACAGTGAATTTTTTGCTCATCAGATACAAGTTGGTGAAAAAAGTTCAGGAAATGCACAAACCACAGGTCCAGAGAAAACTGGAATTGCTGTTGTTGTCTGGCCAGCCAAGTATAACAGTTGTGAAAGGATCCACATGGCGACTCGGTTTAATATATATTTTGTGATCCTAAATAAGAAGTAAATGTATGTTAGAACAGGAACATGTATAAACACACACACACATTGCTTCTTTATAATGAAAAAGGTGTGAAAGTTTAGACCCCAAATCACTGGATGCAAATCTGTAGTTTAAATGATCTTCCCCTGCTCAGAGGTAGTATGGAAGTAGAAGCTATGGGAATAGAAGCAGATAGCATGGAAGAATTTTGTGGCTAAATTCTCCCAAATGCAGAACTGGTTTAGGAGTGCAGCTCCCATTTTCAAAACTAGGTACTTAGGAAACTAATTCCTATTAATTCTTCACATCTGGGCCAAGACTTCTTACCCTTGAACAACCATTTGTCTTCTAGTGCATCCCCTTTTTATCTGAATTGGATACATGGCAGCTACAAACAAAGAGAAGAAGGGGTAGCTGAGTTTGTCTTTCTGTGCAACAGTGATAAGCTTGGGTTTGGATTAGATTTGTATTCCTCTGATGCAATACATTCTTACAGGCAATTTGTAAACATGATGGCTTCTTGTGAAGCAGTATATCTCCCATAGCAGATGTCTGTCTGCTAGTGTTACAGTCAAAAACTAGACTTTTAAGATGATAAAACATTCTATCTGGCATTTTTATTATTGAAATTTGGACAGCTGCTAGCTATTGGTGTATCATTTACTTCTTAGTTTGCCATAAACTGGAAAATTTTTCATTGCAAAGTAATTTAAACACTCCAATACAGAAGTAGAAAACATTTGGGAACAATATAAAATATATTAAACTCTACTTGAAGGATCACCCTGCAGAGAGAGGTTTGCATTAGTCAAGTAGATGAATTAAAAATTCATCTAAACACATTTTAACTTCCAAAACTGAATTGTTGTGAAAAGTTCATTTTCTTTAATCTTTTTTATGAATTGTAGATGGAATGCCTGTAAACACATTTGTCTCCAAGCCTTTTGGTGTAGATTTTGTGTTAAGCCATATGGGGAACAGAACATCTAGTCCATAATTTACTATGCTACACATACTTTTTTTTCAGTGTCTTATACAGCACTTTCACTGGTAAGAAAAATTCCTAAGCAATTTTAAAGAAAGATCCTTAAATAATACTTACATTTTTCTTTTGGGTATTTGTTTTGTAGCTGCCTTCTTCCTTAGCAGAATCTGTTTAATGCAAAAAAACCCCAGAATATTTTAGTGTTACCTGTAAAGCTTTCAGACATCCTCAATGAATATGAGTTAAATCCACAGGATTTGACTACTGACAGTGTGAAAGATGGGGCTGTAAGGATCAGATCCTAGAGCTGTGATAAACAGCCCATTTAATTAGGTAAAATGGTAACAACAGGCTCATCACAGACTATAAAGGAGATGATCCTGATTCTTCAAACATAATGGTATAAATCAGAATATATTCACAGAAAGTGATGGAGTTTCACTGATGTACAGAGGAAAATTGATGGA
Organism: Aleadryas rufinucha; assembly: GCA_013397815.1. Taxonomy (NCBI): domain Eukaryota; kingdom Metazoa; phylum Chordata; class Aves; order Passeriformes; genus Aleadryas; species Aleadryas rufinucha. Next base: position 1,003,225 of record VZTH01014969.1, on the reverse strand, counting down.
AAGCATTGGAAAACTTTCAATACAATTAGTGCTAAGGTTACTTAATTTCTGGTATAATCTGCTCTTGTAAATGTAAGGATGAGCCATCTAGAAGCCATTACTGACAGCAATTTATGAGACTGCTGTGACGCAAATATTTTCTGGTTTCAAAGCTGTGTCCTGAGCCATAAACTTCACTAATTATTTCTAGGACAAATAGCAAATGTGCAATGTGTTACATAGAGTGATGCTAATTTACGACTACTTCAAAGTCAGGGAATCTGCCCTCTTCAGGAAGAAGCCTCCACAAAAGTTTTCAACACTGTTGCTGGAAGGAAAGTAATTACTAGATGCAAACCATAAACACCCCATGAAATGCTCTGATTGCAAAAAGACACTTGTGTGGTCAAAACCGGCACTGTCAGATTAATGCAATTACCTTTTTTATGGGAACTATTTGCCAACACAGTGATGAACCCAAGATTCAGACTCATGTTTGAGAAGGCATTCATGGCCACCACTTTCACTAGAAAAGTGCCTAGAGAAGGCAAAGGGTCGGTTAAAAGTAGCAGTGGGACCAGTCCAACAGGTTTGAGGTATAATATCCAATTTGTAAAGAAAAGCCCATTCTTTTCTGTTAAGAGTTTTCAGGGGGGTTTCTGATGGGTGTCCACTGCTGAAAGACTTTTCCAGGAATGTTTTTTCCCTTTATCTCAAATTCTTTATAATTCAGCTTCCCTTTTCCTAGCCCTTGTTGTGCTATTTGTCAGCTGACTATGATATTATATCACAGGAAACTAGAGGTGTACAAACACTGGAGGCCAAATGAGTTTAGGCATCTTGAGAGAGCAGCTATCTTGTTTGAAAATTTCTGCCTATGGATGTTCAAATGGGTGCAGGGAGAATAAATAAAACTTTAATATTGAATAATTTAAAAATATGGAATGAAATCATAATTAGCTTCTACTGTTCCCACTTTAGCATGGGATTGGAATAGCTCATTAGAGGTGAAAACTTTTTCATCTTCTGCCACTGTTAATTAACTCTTAAGCACAATCTCCCTAATTCCACATTTTAAAAGCTTTGATTATGTAATAATGGAAAGATAGTATTACTAAAATTTTATTCAAAATTAGCTCCAAAAGAAGTTATGTGTTGGAAACAGATACACAGAAAACTCCCCTTTTCTTTGTCATCTCTCCTGAGAACTCCTCAGATTATGAATTACTTCAGTGTAAAATGCAGAGCAGTCTAAGCTTGAAACATTATGAACAAACATGAGGAAAACACTTTGTTATTCAAGAAAATGTCCTCATTTGTACTTCAATCAGATGGTGCCATGAAAAAATAAACCCTATGTCTTTTCACTCTGTCTCTTCCATTGCAAGAATGAGGTGAAGCCTTGCTTTCAGCCTGCATATGCAGACCCCTTTGTCAGTTCCATTTTTTAGCTCACTTGACTGTGCTGTTCATCCTGTTCTGCACACTAAGTCTGAGCAGTCAGAAAAGCTACCAAATTCAGCTGCACATTACTGTCCCCTAGGCCAGGATGCTGTGACTCTTTATGTGACCTGTACTCATGTGTGGTGTCCTGGGAGCACAGGAGGTGTCAGTGTGCTGTACCTTCCGAGTGCACAGGAACGCCGTATGTCCTCTGCTCCCCACCAGGGCCATCTGCTTCGTGACAGTGAGTTTGGTTGGATCCAATCACCTCAAACATCAGCTTCTCTGGGGCACCACGGGACACAGAGACATTCACCTCCAAATCCTCCCCCAGCTGCAGAGTGTGGGAAGCCGCTGCAGCTTGAATTCCAGACACTGGCTCAATTAAATGAACAGCGATACTCTCGGAGATCTCCGATGCCGTCGTGTTCCTGGATGCTCGGATTTCCAGCTGGTGTATCCCTGGGCCTATCAGCTCTTGAGAGGCACTGTTGAGTGTCAGGTTATAAGGGACAGTGCCTTCCTTTGCACTGGATTCAGTCAGTGTCATGTTATCTGCTAACATACTGTAGGTTACCCCATTGCCTGCAAAAACACAGATGAAAATTTCTCACAGCTTGTGCAATAGGCTATGCAATTCCAGCTGCTTTTGCAGCATTCCAGTGTTTATACAGGAGTCACAAGAGCCCTGCAGCAATGCAGTCATTCTTAATAAAGTCACTTATGGCAACTTGATGAAAATCTATCACGTGTTGTCTGCTGGGAATGTTTTGAGAATTCAAACGTACATTTCTGAATTTTATTTTTTTCAGCATATATGTGGCTTCCAGGAACTTGAAGTGAGAAAGAAATGTACACCAGCAAATGTGTCCAGCTCAGAGTGGAATCCTCTTACCCTAATCAGAGCATCATTTCCATGAATTTCCAACTTCAAATACAGAAATATTCTGACTGGCATCATGTGGATTTGTGTGACTAAAGTTATGCTCATGCTGTCAGCTTCGTGAATAGGAAAAAAGGGTTTATACTTATGTCTTAGGTGGCAAAATATCTCTGAGAAAGAACCCCTCCAATGGAACTGAGAGAATCCAGTTGCAGGAATACATCAATTAGAGGGAAAGCATTCACTAAAAAGAAGGATTATTTTGCATAATAAAAATCCTGCTTCTATCCCATGGATGGCACAATATTTATCCTTCCCTTTAAATCATGCAGAGGAATTATCCTCACCTCCACTGAGCTGCACCTGGATCCACAGCACCTCCCCATAGAGGGTACGGCAGTGGGAGCTGTTCCCAGTTTCGTACTGGCTGTAGCACCCGGTGATGCTGAGCTGATCCATCTTCTCCTGAACAGTCACCTGCCTCTGTGCCATCACGTGCCATTCGCTGGTGGTGCACTCCACAAACACAGTAAACTCCCCAGGAGAGGAGTACCTGTATGAGATGTTGCTGACCAGGCTAGAATAGAAGGAGAACAACTTCTTGTTGTGGAAGACCATCCTGGGAAGTCCTTTGCCTTACGTGATAACACTGGTCACATCCCCAAATTTCATTCATTCACATGTCATTCCTACCACTAAGACAAAATATGATTTTTAAATCCAGCAGAAAAAAAGTCTGATATTTTAAAGACAGGATTTTTATGCAATTAAAACAAAAGAAAAACTACATAATTGCCTTGTTATATTTTAATTTTTATCAAAAAACACTCTTTAAACTTAAGGAAATAATATTTGCTTGTTCTTTGGCAGTTACTGACGTTTTCAGTAATTTTGAGTCTTAAGATCTGGAATAAATACTCTTAGAAATAGGAAACACTTGTATAATAGAAGAAAGTTTGTGGCTGGCAGCTTAATGTAAAATTTTGTGTTGATTTCAAAACCAGTTTTTGCAAAATCCAAGTCTCTTGTATGTATGGGCTATTATTAAGCTATCTGGTTTTTGACATCTCATTTGTGAGACTTGGAACATTCAATACAGTGCAAGCAATGAAATGTACTGTTTGTCTGAGGAGAAATGAAGGCTGTATCTTACGTTAGAGGGTAGTAAGGATCGATAGTGTGACCATCTCCAGTGCTAATGGTACAGGAGAGGTTCCCAGAGTACGGTGAGAGCAGCCAGTTCAAAGTGACCATGATATTTTCAAAGACAAAACATGTGTCTGTCATAACCAGCTGCAGACCTGAAAAACAGAATGATAGAGTTCAGTGCAAGTGTTGTCTACTTTTCTTACAAAATTCAATTAATTTTCAGGCATTGAGAGCCAGCCTGCTGCAAAACAGAGCTGGTATTGCTGCTAATTTGTGTGCATTAGTGCTGTGACAGGGAGCTGATTCTTTTCCATATCTACTGGTCCAGATTCTTGTTGGAATATAATTTCATTTCTGTGTGTTTTATGTGTCTGAATTTCCAGACTTTGTATTCTACCTAAAACTCTCAGTTAGGATAGGGAATCTGTGTTTTTTAGCCTATTTTTAGTGGTCACCACTATTCCAGTTTCTTCCCTGAGGATGGAACAGTGATTTTTAAGATAAATATCAATGGTCACAGTGTTGCAGAAAAGAACAGGACAGAGTTTTGGTGCTGACAGCCCCCTCCCTCTTACCTTCCTTGCAGTGGTATTGAATAGACAAATAGCTTCCCAAAGCTGGACAAGGATCTCCAAAGAAAGTGCCAACTGCTGCCACTTGGCAGGCCTGGAGACCATGACACTGGCCTGGAAAGAAGGAGTGTTTCAGATTAGCTAGTGGCTTTTGCCTTTACTGTCACAACAGTTCAGATGAAAGATGATTGAGAAACAAAAAGGGCAGGAGGAGCAGTACCACCTCACTGATTTCTGGACAAATTACCACATCACTTTGACTTTAGTGTGCTGCTTATTGTGTGACATTTCTTAGCACCATTTCATTTTATTGAACAAAGCTGAATTTGAAAAGGTACCAAAAAAAAGCTTATGTGTTTTGTTTAATTTTGGCTGGAAGCCCTAAGAATCACCCTGGGGACAGGCCACAGCCACTGTTCAGTCTCCAAGCCCTTGGCTCCAGCAGGGTGGGTGCTCGACACGTGGCAGGCAGCAGCAGGTCCCGCCTGCCCTCGTGTCCCTGTGGGTGCCAGCATTTTCACCCCTCCTGGTTTGGAGTTAGGTTTGTCTGGATGTGCTCCCTTCCATCTCTGTCAAACCTTGTTTATCCCACTGAATTCGTCAAGGAATCAAGGTGCCCACATATTTTCTCCATATAGTGAGAGGAGCCAGGCACACCCTCGTCCTTCATTTGCTCCTCCCCACCTCTGAGTCTTTGCTCCTCACAAAACCCCTCGTTTTGCTCCTCCTCTCCTTCTCTGAATCTTTGCTCCTCACAAAACCCCTCGTTTTGCTCCTCCTCTCCTTCTCTGAATCTTTGCTCCTCACAAAACCCCTCCTTTTGCTCCTCCTCTCCTTCTCTGAATCTTTGCTCCTCACAAAACCCCTCCTTTCCATCCCGCCTCCTGTAGCAACCCCCTCCCTGTGAGAAGTTCTCTGTTACTCCCTTCATTTTAGGAATAATCCAGTTTCCCATTCACTAACTCTACTGCAATACAAGATAAAGTGTTTGAGGACAGGGAACTTAGGTACACACTCTGTTTCTGACAAGCAGTGCTGTAAGATACCACCTGCTACTTCGTCTTTGACACTGATCCAGCTGCAGCCTTCATTTGTTTCGTGCTGGAGAGGAGTCTCTGACACACAGTAGTGAGGAGTCTTCCGCCCATAGAAGCTCTCTTCAATTTGAATAACTTCTCCTGATCCACACTGTACAGTGGCATTGTAATTATCACAAGCAATGCTCTGGCCAGATTCTAGCAGGAGAAAAAAACCCCATATATTACCTTTTGGAATTTCTGAAAAATCCTGCTACAGTTCTACTGCATGTCCCTTTGGTTTTGTTTTTCTTTCTTCCCTTTTCTCCCTTCTAAGCAAAACAATTAACAAAATTTAAGAAAAATTACAAAATAATTAACTATTTTTCTTTTTAAAGAGTCAAAATTAATAGATTTATGTTTTTACTGCCTTGAACATTGAGGACATTTTCAAGAAGCAAAAATATTCTAATTATAAAAATAAATTGTATTTTTGTGGAAAACTCCCAGCATTTGTTTGACCTGAAATACTGGAAGGTTTAAAGTTACTCCTTACTTCCGAAAGAGATGCATGGATTGCATAATATTCAGGTAATTGCTTTGGAGAATAGTTTGCATATTAAGTATGGGAGCTGATCCCATTTCTGCTACAGAGCCTCCTTTGTTCCTGTGTGATATTTGACTGACTTCATTCAGCAGGACTGCTCAGATGAGTAAGGTCATAGCTCTAAATGCATACACCTCACTCTTTGATTAATCTGGGACAGTTAATTATCTTTCAGAATTCTTAGTATCATGTAGTAATCAGGATACTTAATACCCTGAAGAGGAGGATGCAAGTAGCTGCTCTCATATGGGAGTGTTGCAAAAGAATGGTTTTGTTTCTGCTGTCCCAGGTTTAAATACATTGTCCTCCAGCTGCTGTTTGGATCACTCCCCTCAAGTCCCTTGATTAACAGTGCCAGTGTGTGCACACTGCAATAATTGTGTGCTATTGTTATTTAAAGGCTAAAGCTAAGCCTGGCTGTAGCTATAGCAACATGATCAGTTTACAGATTAGAGCTCTCTAAAAAAGCTTGAAAAATAACTTGCTGTTAAATTCTAGTATGGACTATTATCTCATGCATTTTTTTTTGTTCTCTATATGAGGATTTCTTGCAGTATTTGCTGTCTCAACAACTTTTACATGGAAAGATGTACAAAACTTGGTCTGTGTTCCTATGTACAAACCCTGGTTCGATACACATATATTTACTACAATAAACTGCTAACCTACAGAGCACCAATGGTGGAATTGCCTCAATCTGCTCTTGGTTTCCTGGGTACTGGAATGATGAATGTATTGTAGGATAGTATTGCTCTTTGAATTTAATGGGCTCTCAGTCAGATCCTATGGTAACAGATGATAATTTCCTTACAAACAGACAGTTGTCTACCGTGGTTGTAATGGAAAAATAATTTTAGTCTGATTTTGCAAGGAAAATAAGCTTAAGGGATTGTGCTGTCTGCCAATTTCCTCCCCCCATTCATTTTTAATGTTAGTCATCTTCAGCCAAATTAGAGGTATAGATATAAACCTCCAAACACCCTAAAATTTCATGAAATGCAGTGTCTAGGGAGAAGAGAAAGAGTTAGATCAATGCCTCTGAGGAGCGGGGATTATAATCCTACATTTACTGATTCTATGATGTGGGATTCAACTGGCCAGCACATACAGCTGGAGCTCTGGAGCAGCTGCAGGGGAGGAGCTGAGGGAGTGAGAAGTGTTTGCAGAGGTGGGATGTGCTGGGATACGGGAGTGAACTGGGAGTGCTGAGGAGGAGGGCAGGGAGGGGATGTGGAACAGAAAATCAGGATAGGAAACAAAACTTTATTAGCTTTGCTTATTGCAGAACATCTTGTTATTTATGTCAGTAGCAGTAGGGTGCTGGACAGGGCAGTAGTACTTCTAGAGGTTGTGGAAACCTGTACTTGATTCCAAGCCTTTTTGTATTAGTGAGCCCACAACCAGACTGTCCTTCCAGTGCGTCTGACCCCAGTTCTAGCTGCAGTTTAAAGTACTCTTGTGCAAAGCATGAGGAACATAAATTCCCCTCATATCTGTATGTTGAAATGGATGATATTGCCAGCATTCCTTTCCAGAACTGTTTGTTCCAAGTCATAATTTAAGGGATACAATGTCTGTGGATTTTCTGTCTGAGCACAGGAAGTTCAGGTTCCTGTCTGCTTCCTTAACCTGGGAAAAACCTTGAACTTCACCTGGTGGAGGGCTCTGAGAAGAAACAAGAAAAACTTGCTCTCTCTTTTGCTCACTCCAAGCTGCAAGGAGGTGGTGCCACTGGAAGCCTGGCTGTATTTTTGCTTCAGATACAAATGGAAATTATTCTGGCACACATTAATGAGTGCTTTTACAGGGCAGCCATACAGGTCCCACCTAGCCCAGGTGCTGTGGTGTTGTGGGAGTTTATTCTTGCAGCCATGCTTTAACATAGCCAGCTTATGTCCACTGAAGATGTGGACAGCTACACATTAGATTCACTCACAGATCCATTTCTATTTTATAGCCCTCTGCTGGAACCCTGGACCTTAATGCCTGATTGCTGAGCACCTACATCTCCCAGTGATTTGTGGGTTCTTCCTTCATTGGATCAGGTCTTACATCAGCACACTGGAAAAAGGGCACCTGCTGGGGTTATACGGCTTTTTGCTTGTTCACATTTAGTAAAATTCATTAAGCTATTTCCCAGCTACTTTGAAAGCAACAAGGCAATTTATGCCCCATTGTGATCATGGCACACTCACTTCACTGTTCCAGCTGTTGTGTATCTTACCAAACTCGCAAATGAAGTCAAATTCCTGGCTGCAATTTTCAGTCACACCCCACTGATACTTGGCATTCTTGAGGATGTACCCACATGTGGATGAGAAGGGAGATGGCTGATCCTTGTACCAGTTACTGTAGCTTATATTTGAAGTGTCCAGCCAAATTATTGACCCTGTGAAAAAAGAAATTGTGTCCTGAATGTTTATTTTCCACAGTGATACAATTAGAGTCAGAGCCTGCAAAGCAGGACTGTAGCCCTGCTCCTATTGAAGCAGAGGTGGTTGAATCTGGGTAAGGATCTTCAATTATATTTTATATTTAACCTGATACAATCACAAAACAGACACTGCCACTTCCACCTGTTCTCCCAGCCTCAAGATTTCACCATTCCCTTGCATCAGACCTTGCAGCATTTCCTCGTGGGATGAATTGGCTCCACGGGAGACCTAAGCCAGCACATTTGTTTCACTGGGTCAGCGAGATGGTCTCATTCACCATGTGTTCATATAACCACAAGATCCAAAGGAAAGGGTGATAACATGCAACTAGGAAGTGAAGCAGGCAATTAAAACATCTTAATATAAATCTGAAGTTACAGCAACAAAGGACAGAGGCTTTTCAGCAGATATCTGCAAAGGGACTTACTGCATTTTCTGCCATGTTAAGAAAGCATCATATGCTGAAACAATTTTAAGGACATGATTTTAAAACCACCTACCATCAGTAGTTTCATTCAGCAAGGAGTTTGAGATCAGTCCTATCCACCATTCCTGATCCTCGGCAATGTGTTTTTGCAAGAACTCTTGAGTTTCCTCATTTCGAATAAAGACAAGGTGCCCTCCTCCTCTCTCACACCAGCTCTGAGCGCTTGTGAAGGTTTGCTGGAGTCTAACAAACTCATAACATGAACGGTTGAAAGCTTGCTGGTATTTTGAACAAGGGATTCCTTCATCAGTTGCTTCCTCCACAGCCAAGCACACAGCAAGAGAAATCAGAACTGCGACCCCCAGCCACATTCTCAGCTCAGCGCCCTGCGTGGCACTCATCTTGCTTACCAGGGCACCACTCTTTTTGCTGCCTTCTTCAAAAGCTTGAGATGTCATCCTTGTTGTGTCATCAGCATTTCTCCTTCCTCTTTGCTGCTTGCCACAACAGCAGCAATAGAGCATGGAACAGAACAGAACTTCTAATATATAATTGTGATTGCGTCTGAGGGGTGTTGCGCTGATGCTCAGCCCCTGCACTGGCCCTTGTGAGCTCTGTTGTATAAATGTCACGTCCCATGTGAGATCAGTTTGAAGAGAAGACATTAAATCATTGCTTTCCTCATGAGCAGAGAAGATAAAGTTGATATATGCTGCTGTTGGACACACGGAAAAGTGAGATAAAGCTCCTACATCAAAGGCTTCATTGTGTGAACACTGAAGTTGGAGGTCTTTACAACAGCAAAGAGATACGGAGTGAGAATGAGAAAAAATGAGAAAGACAAGGAGTTATGAGATGGGAAAACACACTGCTTCTGTAGATACATTTAATTGGTCTGGGTTGCTTTATTTTTAATAATTATTGTTGGAGGTGCTTCTTTTGGATGCTAATGCAATGTCTATAATTATTGTATCATATCCATCCTGCCCACCTGTTTATGCATGTGCAGATTCATCTCAGCTGTTCCAAGTAAGCTTCATTTTGAACTGTTGTGTCTGTTTAGAATTCTACACCCCAGGTGAAATGCTCCCATCATCCCTTAAAAGATAAGCTGCTCAACTATTTAGACCTACAGTATTTATACCTGCTGGAAGGCAGAGGAGAAGGCCATAAGTTAAAACAATGATTTAGGAAAGATAAAAATATTGCCTTAATCAGCAGAACTACTTGGGAGCCCTATGTGCACATTCCAAGGGCTGCTGATGGACTTTGGGAAGCAAGCCCAGCAACATTTAGGAGCTGAAATCACTAAATGCATCTCAAATTCCTTAAAAAAGATATCCATCAGGTTTACTAAGCCACCAGCTTAGTAGAAGCACAGTACAAATAAGGATTTTAGCTATTGTGATCCTCCTGTCCTTGGCATTAGCTCAATTGAGTTTGATGCCATTATTATTAATTTATACCACCATAACCTGAAACTGAAAGAACATGCACTTATATTTAGACATGGATCAGTGAGCCAGTTACCACAGCACAGAGGAATCAGCAGTGTTTGATGGATTCCTGCAGTGCAGAAATGCCTCCTGCATTGCACTGCTGGGCTGAAGGCAGTGCCCATCACTGCAGAGTGCCAGTCCAGCTCCAGCTCCAAAGCTTTCTGCCAAAGTCAAGTGCATGCACTGCATCCAGTCAGCATGTAAGAGTGAACTTCAATCCCAAGACCTTTCTGGACCTCCAGACATCTTGCTCAGCTGGAAGAAGCAGGACTGTGATCAGGGTTTTTGAGATAAAGATAATAGGAAAGTGTTTAATGGGTAGGAAGATTGTAGGGGATGAGAGGAAAGGAGAAAAAAATACACTAGGCTAGATGTCTTCCTTCTCACCACACCTACAAATCAAAATTTCAGCTATGGAACCTTTGGAGCAGATCCCACATGAAAATTTTTGACTGATTAATAGGGAGAGCTTATGGAGCAGCTGAGATGTGAGTATTCAGACTGGATTTCCCAGCTCTGGAGAAGGCAAATCCATACTCTAATTAGCTAATTGGCCCAGACACCCATCCCCTTCCTAGATGAGACTATGTAACTATGGTTATCAGCTGGTTCTGTTGCAGATGTCTGCAAATTAGGAGTCCCTTTCAGGCCCCATACAAAACTTCCCAGGCTTCAGTTTGGGAACGCCCAATCCAACTGTTTTATATTCAGGCTGTTGCAGCCGTCAGAGCTGAGGGCAGCTGCTCTTCAGTTACTTGGCCACAGTATATTTGCATGATGCTTTCTCCAGACTCCCTGCTTCTTCTTGGGCCCTGCTGACTTGTCAGACTTCGCAGCAGCTGGCAGCCAGCCCTCCCACTTTGTCCTTCTAGATATGAGAAGCACAGCCTGTTTCTGAAAGCACAGGTGTGATGGAGAAGACTGTGCTTACATGTACAGGTGATACAGACATTTCCAGTAGGAGCCTTTGACTCACTTCTGTGATGAATGTGTTCTGTGGCATTGTCCAGTTCTTTCTCTGCTCCTGGAAATCTGACTACATGAACACACTGCTAAAAATGCCAGGGCTGAGGGTGCCGCAGGCTCTCCCCTGTGAATCTGCCCCAAAGCCATTGAAATTAATGGAAGTCTTGTCTCTGGCTTTGATGGATTTTGAAACAGGCTCTGAAAAAGAACAAATAATGTTTGGAAATGTCTACAAATAAAGCCAAGCTCTCCAAGTGAGTCTACTGTTGGCAATTTCTATAGCAATGTGCATTTTTTTCCTAATCTGTGGTTGCTATAAGTTACTCTTCAGCTGCCTGCAGCAGATGGAGAGTGGAAGAAAGACAATTTCCCTCTTTGGCAGTTTGTTGACTTCATATACTTTAGTGCCAGGAAAGCATTCTGTCAGCTTATTCTGTTTACCACAAGAATGGGAAAAGCATTTACATGAAAAGAAAATACCGCTTTTAAAGCATCAAAATTAGCAACTAGTGTCTTCAGGAAGACAGAAACTTCCGAAAACCCTTTTCACTCACAAGTGAGAACTCACTTGATGTCGAGTAAACAGTGCTCCTTGAACTTACCTTCTTGTGGGAAACATCTCTTTTGCATTCTTCCTCAACAGAAAGACATTTTTTTAAAATAGCTTTCTTATGCCAGAAGTCATTGACTTTGGAGTGGTCCTGATCTGTACCCCAGTGCAGATCACAGCTGCACCCTGACAGCCTGAGAACGTCCTGTGATTCAAAGTGCAGCACTGCAGAATAGCTTGACAATCCATGATAGAGACCAGAAAGTGCTAGATTTGAAGAATTAAGGAAGTGAAGAGCTGCCAAAGAGAAGGAATAAATCACACCCCTGTTCGTTTTGGCTGTTGCTCATTTGCCTTGAGGAAGGGCAAGTAAATTTACTCTGTATAGGAGGATATTACCATCTTTACATTCCTGAATGTTACTGAATGTAATATACAGATTTGTCTCAGGAATATAAACATCTCTGTGTTCTATTAATTGAATAAACATAAAAATGGAAAACTGATTTCTATTACTTTGACTTTGAGGTAGAAAAAAGATTATTTTCAGGTATCGTTAACTTGAGACAAGATTATGAGTAGTCCATTTTACTGTGTCATGTAAACTGCTGCAGAGTGAAGAACATTTTTACCCTGATAGGTAGGAAGTACTGAGTCCTGAGCAGACTCTACACCTACACCTACACCTTCCATCTCTTCAGCTGGATTTAAAAATGCCCGTTTGCCAATTAGTTTAAGAAGGTGGATCACAATCACTTCCTTCCTTGCTGCTCTCCTGTGCTGCTTGTCCTGATGGTGAGACACAGTTATTGCTGACTGAAAAGGGTTTGGTCTTGTTGTTGCTTCTACTGTCTAATTTTCCATGAGGCAACACACTGAACTTACCAGTGATCCCTGCCAAGTTGCAATTTTGATGTTATCTTGTTTATAAAAACAGGGAAAACATTTCTTATCTGTACAGGGTGCAATAATTAAATTAGACGTTCATGCCTGGCATGATGGGGTCAGGATAAAGAAAAGTAGGATTATGTTCAGGAGCTGTTGGGTTGAACATAATTTGTGTTTATAGGATGTGTATGCCTACCTGAATAAGTCACCTGGAGAAGTCCCTGAGGATCTTCTCACAGGAACTGTCCCTTTGGAAGTGTCTGGCATTGCCTTTAGGCTCATGGCTGGCCTTTCCTCACTGCCATACAGTTGATGCCTCAATCCCTGCCTCTTTCCCAGCTGGTTCCCATGTGTTATTGCCTTTCAGAGCAGAACTTTGACTGTTGGGAAGAAGATGAGTGTGCCCCATTAGAACATTTATTGAGCTGGAGTTATTGATGGCCACATTGAGCCCCAAGTTCACACAGAAAGGAGATATCTCAAAAACCTGATGACACCTCATGTGTCCTTGTGATCATGTTTGACTAAGTGGCATAATTTAGATGTGCCATTGCCTTAATATCTTAATTAGAGAACTGTTCAAAGCATTAAAGGTGCCCTCTTTGGGTAAAACATTAACTGGTAGATACAAATGGACTGAACTTTGCCCAGCACACACAGATGTAAAATAAATTGCTTGGATCTGAATTTACAGCCATCACAGCATCATCATCTGGTGTCTCTGCAGCCTGTCCAGGTTTCCATAAGTGTAAAACTGGCCAGACTTCCAAAGTGTTGCAGTTTCCACCTCTTGTTTGTTTTATTTAATTTACTTACACATTTTTCTTCTGCTTATTATGAGCTATTTCAGAGCTTACAGGCCATGGAAACAGAGAGAAAAAAAGCTCTATTACAAGTTGTTTTCATTGATAATGTCTCTTATAGTAGATATCCAACACCTTGCAAAAGAGATCAGCTTCACAATCCCCGTAATGAGAGGACTGAAGGTCCAGCAGCCTCTCTGTTCAGGAACACTGTTTTCGTGTTAAGCCCCCTACACTCAGCTGCCCTTTACTAAACCCAGAAAGCAGTTCTGAGGTTTTTTTTATGTTCCCCCAAAGATGTACTGTAGGCTACCAGGCAGGATAGAGTGCAGCAACATTAACTTCTGTCACTGTACACATTTGTGACCCCATTTCCACACCTTCCGTCATGGAACTGAATGCCAACCTTCACGTTGTCATTCTGCCCACTTGAAAACATATGACTGAACTGAATGTGTAATTTACATATTGAAATGTGGAAATAGGGATGTTGAAAGGTGCAGATAAGGTTATAGAAGTCTTACAGCCAGGAAGTTTATGTGGATGCTGTGGCTGTTTATTTGTTTTAATGTCTAATGTTTAAATATTTGGGCATCATGATCACTGGGCAGGCTCAGTCTGATGGATGCCAGTATGGGTAGGCCAGCAGTTCCATGCCTCAGCATTTGAAGAGTTTTAATATTAAGTTACGTTATATATTTATTTTAATGAATAATTTAGTATATCTGTGATATGTATTAAAACTATGACTGAAAAAAGAAAATAATACTTTTGTTTATCAAAGAAATTGTGACATTTCACAAAAAACTCCCCCTTCCCAAAATTAAAACCTTATCAAGGAAACTACAATTCTGCAAAAATAGTTATTTTTGTCCTAACAATGAACAAAACAGTATATGATCAGAACTGTTTTGACCCAAATAAATCTGGTCAGAATAATATGGAGAAACTATTCTTATTTAAATTTGAACAAACTGCATTAGTAATTTTTGCAATTATATCTGGACAGTGCAAGAGATGTGTTTCTAAATAGTCTGGTGGCAGTTTTGTGAAATGAGATCATGCCAATAAAAGTATGTAACAAAGATAAGAACTTGTGTTTCTAGCAAGTGAGATAGCAATCAGTGTGATTTCAGCAAGAACAACTCCTAAGTCCATATCAATTTTACTTTTGGAGCTTTATTTGGTAGTAATAGATAACTGTTGATAGCTGAAAATTCTTAGCACAGCTTAAAGTCATATATGTCAAGTCAATTTGACCTTTGTTAATGGGTTTTAATTAGAATTATAGGCAGGAGATAGAGACTAAAATAAATTAAGTACAATAGAGATAAGGAATTATATGGATTTCTCTGTGATTTATAAGGCAATAACTTGTTTCTTGCTAAGTGAACCAAAAGTACAAAGGTAGGCACACAGCAGTGACATTACTGTTGTACTGGAGATGCAGTTAACCAGCTCTGCTGCCTTGGAAGCTTCTGTTGTGACTAACCACAGAGATCACACCCAAATGTAACCCCCAAAGATGTCTTCAGGGCCCTTTTAAAGCCTGGGAGAGAAGCTCAGGGCACGCAGAGACTGGAGAGAAGTGAAAGTGAGAAAGGGCCCAAGAGGAAACAGCTTGTGGCCTTCACCACAGTTGTTTAGAGCAGAAAGAAATACAGTGAAGCAAATCTGCACATGGTAGGGAGCTGATGACTCCAAAAATGTTGTCATGAGGGGTGAATAGAGAGAGGAACCTGGAGAGAAATGTGAGATTCGGTTGGGGGAAGATTTATATTTGAAGGGTTTTGCAACAAGAAGAAACATTGTGAAATAATAAAATTAGAAAAGTCACCTAATCCACATCCTCTACTGCTGCTAATTACACATTATAACTGCAAATAAATGCTTTGATATTTTGCCATTTCAATGTAAAAAGGGGGGAAATAACACAGTTGGCAAGAAAATTAGTCTCTACATACTATACTAAACTGCTTATTTGTCATTAGTGTGATGAAAACAACAACATAAAAGTGTTTTTCTGATAAGTGAAGTATTTTTTACTGACAAGCAGGAAAAATTAACTTCACAAAGCTTCTTTATTTAAGTTGTACAACGTATGAGACAAAACTTTCAGTCACAGACACCTAAAATTAGCTACCAAACACATTTAGGTTGATTTCAGAAGCTGTTGGATATATGCAGCTCTTTGTTCTTCCATTCAACAACTTTTAACAAGGTTTCCAATTATCTCATCTTGACTGAACCTTAAACTACATGAACACTTGCGGTGGAGGAGGCAAAACAGGTTTGAATTAAACTTTTTATTGCTTGCTTGCTCTATGGAAATCTGAATATCACTACAGATTAGACAACTCACAGGTGAGATAATTAAAATTGTAGCATTAAGAGCTGCACACAAAAATGGATGAGGATAACTGAAACAAACGTATTAAAGCAAAACAGAACATCGTGGAGAGAGAAAAAGTCTCCGTGGCTTAGTGAGAGTAAAGTTGGGCAGCTTTGGTTTTTTGCCAGATCCTTTTCAGTCCCTAACATTGCTGACAAATCCCTTCCTTGGCTTTGTGTGTAAAGTGAATCAACATCTCGATGCACACACATACACACACACTGTCACATATATGCAGGTACACACATGCATATATACAGTGTATATGTATGTTTATGTGCATGTATCTCCATAAAAATGTGGATTTTGATCCCCTTCTTCTCCTACAGCTTTCTGGTTCAGTCCTGCTGGTTATTACTACTACTAATTCAAACAAAGACCTTATATTTTCTCTTCTAATCTGACTTTTTATTTTGTTATCATCTGCTTCTGTCAGTGCTTTCCAAAAGGAGACCAAGTCACACTGTCCTGATGATCTCTCGGGGTGAAGATCAGCCATCAAACAGACAGTAGGTTTGGAGGAGAGGAACAAAGTATAATAAATGTGTCAGTAGAGTCTGTAGCACTAATTGTGTTTTGAATAAAATAACTGTTATAGTTCTAAGAGATCAGTCAGTCTTAAGAAGTGATGTTGGACATTTTGGGAACAATGGTGATTCAGCCGAAAAAATCGGATTTTAGGGTAACCCCATATGAAATTGCATAATATATAATTGTGCAAAGAATTTCTTTATCCTTCATGGTCAGTGAAGCCTATGATTTGCCCTGCAATCACATGCTTTATATTGAAATAATTCTCTTTCCAGAGGATTTTGAAATTAACAACATTGAACTCAGTTAAGTACCTTATCTAGAAACAAAAGCACAAAGTTAAAACTCTGCCTTAGTTTTAATGAATCCTGCCATACTTTTATAGGTGGATTGAGGTCACATGTGGGAGAATATGTTAGAGTGGAAAGATATTTAGTTCAAAGATGTGCCGCTCAGCTGACTCTGGAACAGCTTGTATATAAAGAGATACATCACATGATTATTCAGTGATGATAATTTGTTGATTTACAGAACAGCCCAGTTTAAAACCACAGAATGGAAAGAAAAGGATCATCCCCTGCTCTGAAGTGTTTGTCACTCCCAAAGAGCCAAATCCAGAACAGTGAGTAGAGATTTCTTGTCTTTTCCTCTCCCTACCAGCCAAATGGGGCAAGCATCCCTAGCAGTGTCTAAATTTCCCTGGACAGCTGCAGGAGATGTTTCAGCCACTCCAGCTGTCTCCCGGGTGTGCCTGCCTGCCTCTGCCACGTTCGTAAGGAGCAAACAGCCGGGCCAACGCTTTTCTTACTTCCCCTTCGAACCGGTGAAAGAGTTAATTTTAATGCGAATGTTCAAGAATTAGAGTGTATGTGCTAGGGATTAAAGATCAGCTATTATAAATTGTCAATCTATAAGCCACTGGCCACCAGCTCACGCTGCACTTTGACCTTATCTTTATATGCAACAGGAAAGACTCGTTCTTAGCCCAGACCGGGGGGGGAACAACCGCGCCTGCAGGAGCGGCTGGACAGAGCGCAGGCACCGGGGATTTCGTCAGAGATGGACACGCTATATGGCAGGAATAAGGAAGAACACCCAGAGCCCATAAAAGCTGAGGTGCAGGGTAAGTGAAAGAAAGTCTGTTGTAAAAGGTGCCGCTATTTTGGTGTTTTCCCATCCGTAAAAACTGCGACGCTCGTTCACCCGAGGCAGCGCTGGAAAGGGAAACTGAGAGAGTGGCGCAAGGGAATTTTGTTTAAAGGGCTGATCTCAGATAATGTTTGTGACCCTACTGGGGGATTTTTCTCACTCCGTGAGCATTTCTGTGTACTTTTCGAAAGTGTGTTTGAACAGGACTCACTGAAGGTGGTGGTGAGGGAGACACTGGGATTTCATGTCGGACCCCCCTCCCCCCGGCTCTGCTCTGACTTTCGGTTTCAGCTCCCTGTAACCCTTCCCTGCCCTCCGCTCCCGCGGCTCCGGGCTCGAAAATCGGGGCTCTTCTCCAGCGGCACTCCTGGGCAGCAAAGCACCAGTACTGGATGCCACAGGGGAGCGTTAAAAAGGTTTTAGAAGATAATCCAAGAGAAACTGCGGAGTATCCTTCGGCGAGACAGTTCAAAGTGACTCTCGGCATGACGCTCGACCAACCCGTTATTTTTCCAATCTCTTTTACTTTATAGAAGAGTTTTTTGCTACATCTACAGGAGAGATTTGTTGCTGGGAACCCTTATTTAGTAAATCCTGGCTGTGTTGTTTGTGATATGCAGTCCAAGAAATGGTAGAAAACTACTGGCACTTCCCAAGTACAAAACTTAAAGAGATGACGATTAAAACTTGCAGGGCTTTGTTGCTGTTCAGTTTGGTGGCTGAATTGGAAAAGATTTTGTGTCAAGTCAGACAAAGTGCTTTGTTTTAATGCCTTTGAATTATTTTATGCCTTTATGGCTTTATGCCTTTCAATTATTTTTTTTCTCAAGATAACAACTTATTATAAAAACATTTGAAGTTGTTTGCAAGCAAACAACTCATCAGACCTGATCTGTATTATGAAATAGTTTATTTGAAAAATGACTGCATATTTCAGAAAGTAAAGTTATATGTACAAAATATTCCTTCATTGCTAAAGAAAATAAAAGAGAACCATGACCCCTTTAAATATTTTGGTAGTCCTGAGCTCTGCCAGTATTTTGGCTCCTTGTTACTCAATATGTACTCTGTAAATATCTATCACACTTCTATCATCAGCTGCAATTTCACCCATGCTCTCCTACAGCCATGGGATTTTCTGAGACTCTGTTACAATAGTTAATAAATGTCCAAATATTTGGGGATCTCACTGTGTCACTAATGTGTCCTCACGCATGACAGAAAAGAAAAAGGTCTACATTTTTAAAGCTATGTAAGCACTTTTGGATGCTGATTTGGTACCCAGTGTGATTTACAGAAATGCTAAATTCCCACTAAGATGAATTATCTGAAAACCTCACTAGATGAGCCTTTGCTCCTTGTTTTTCACACTGAAATTATGCCAGAAATTACATGGAATTGCATTGGGAATTTCAGAAGCTGCATTAAGTCTGCAGTGCTTTAAAAAGGTCTTTTTCTCTTTTTTATTTTTTCCAGCAAAATTTTCATACACAAAAATGTGCTGTAGTTATTGCTTTGGAATTCCTTGTATTAGAAAGGGAAGTGAGGTTTAGTTTTCCAGGCTCTTCTAGAAAATAACAACAACAATAATAATGATGATGATGATGATGATGATGATGATGATGATGATGATGATGATGATGATGAAAGTTCATCCATTGTGTACACAATTTTTTATGTTCCTCGTGTGTTCCAGAACTGTCACCCTAATGGAGTTAGGCCCTAATGATGGGTGCCCCATCCCTGGAAGGTTTCAGGGACAGGCTGGAATGGGATTTTGAGTAACTCAGTTTAGTGGACCTGCCCATGGCAGGAGTTGGAATGAGTTCAAATTTCAGGTCCATAGGAGGACATTTCCAGCTGTTGTAAAGGGGTTTTAGCAAGAAAGTGTGTCAACATAATCAGTGTGGGGTCACAAACTAAATGATAAGGAGAAATATAGGTTCTGAAGATCTTTTCATGCAGAGGCAATATCCAATGCAGGAGTTAGGTGGAGAAGCAGCATGTGATCTTGAATGTTCCCTCAGGAGTCATGCACACAAAGAAGCAAGTTAAGCTTTTTATTTAATATCTGATATGCCTTTGTTCATCTCTTTAACCCTCTTGGTATTCTTTAATTGTTATTATTCTGTGAGTCAAGTAGTAGTTAGTGCATTTCTTGCAGGGATTTGATGAGGAACATTTGTGATTCAAATCTCAACAGCACTTATACATTTTCAGTATAATATTCCTATACTTTGTGTACAAAACACTACGTTATGACTAGTGTCACAAAAGCACTCCCCAAATGACACTACATTATGCTGTGTAATCTAATTAATGAAATATTTTGTGGAATTAATTTAGCCTGAAGTCTAAGGTGATGTGCTGAAAGCCAATGTAAGTCATATAATCTATGAAATACATTTATTTCTGATAAGCTCTAGTTTTTTCTGGCATGAGTAAAAGGGTTGAAATTTATCACTGTAAAATCTGAGTGCAGCAAAGAAAGGTCCAACTTTATTTACTTCCTGATAATTAACAAATTACATTCCAGCAATCTCATTTTCTTACAGTAACCTCAGATAGCAATAGTCATGCAGAATGCCACTCGTGCCACATTTTTGTGTAGGAGAAATTTAGTTAACTCAAACTCCAGTAACATTATATGGTACTGCAAATCTTGACACACCAACAGTCTGACTGACTACATGAAGCCTCTGCCTTTAGGAAAACTGTCCTGGAACATTCCCCTCACTTAAATGAATGGATTTCTGTTTATAGGGCAATTGCCCACTTGGTTGCAAGGGATACTGCTCCGAAATGGCCCAGGGATGCACACGATAGGGGACAGCAAGTACAACCACTGGTTTGATGGCCTGGCTCTGCTGCACAGCTTTACATTTAAAAATGGTAAGTTGTTGCACATCAGATTGAAAGAAACTCAACAACCCACATTTTGATGCCTTATGTTGCTCATTCTGTTCAGAGTTGGATTGGAGTGGTTTGGGTTTTGTCTGCAGAGTGGTGTGTGTGTGAGGGGGCAACTGCTGTGGGGAAAGTCTCTCCACACAGCCCTCACACCTCACCCTTCACAGCAGCAGCTGGAGCATCTCTGCAGGCAGATGTTACATTGTCCTTTCCTCTGCAGTGCCAAAGTTCAGTGTTGCTGTCACCCGAGGACAGCACAAACCCAGCTCTGGGCAGGTCACTGCAGGAGCAAGAAAACCTCTCTTGTTTTGAATGGATCAGCCACAAGTACTGGAGTATCCAGAGGCTTTCCTGCTGTGGATGAACAGCCCAGTTTCAGGGATGACTGGCATTCCCCTTCTGGGATTTGGTAGCAGCTATAACAGCTGCCAGCAGAGAAACTGGGCCACTGTGTCACTTTACATGTCAAATCTCACTCAGTATATTTGACACCCCTACAGTCCCTCCTCCTGCTTGTCATCCTTGTGGAGGAGAAACAGGCAGCTCCTCTATCCTAAACAATTCAAATTTTTTTTTCAATTAAAGTATTTTTCACCCGTTCAGCTGTTTCACAGTGTGAGACAGGTTTCTTGTGGCAAAAAGTATGTATTTATTAAAAAAAATGGAATTTACTCCTGTCTTCCTCTAATCCTAGTGTTTATTTTTTTGTTTCATTTCTGTGATTGGAAGCATTTAATGCAACTGCAGGATCTCTTGCCTGTCCTGCCCTACATCCTTAACAAAATAACCTATAAAGAAATAATCAGTGTTTTATAAATTGCCAGTATATCTTATTTACCTAAAGCAAACAGAGCTCAGTTAGTTCAAGTATAGTGGTTCATTAAATTGTTTAGGATAGACATTGATTCCTTCAAGCAATCTGTTACTAAATTTTGCCAATAAAGGAAATTTATCACCACCCAGAAATGGATTGTATAATTAATCATTTTTGCGGACATTGTTTTATTTTACTGGAACAGTTTATCCAAATCCCTCCTTTCTCCTCAAAAGTACCCCAGTATTAGTAGTGGGAGTCAGCAAATCTTGATGAATTGTTATCAATCTCAGCAGCCATAAAGCCTTTAAAACAGGGAGTCAGGGACATTGTTGGTTTCATTCCAGACTATTGTTGGCTAAAGGGCAGCTGCTTGAGAAACTCTGCCTCTACCTGTGCTAATTTTTTGGAGGACTAAGTATAAAATGTGATTGAAACCTGTTTGTTCTTCCTCAGGTGAAGTTTACTACAGAAGTAAATATCTCCGAAGTGACACATACAACTGCAACATAGAAGCAAACAGAATTGTTGTGTCTGAGTTTGGGACTATGGCTTATCCAGATCCGTGCAAAAACATATTTGCCAAGTGAGCAAAGCTTTTCCCAACAACATTCTTCTATCTACTTCTCTCCTCAGCACAGATGTCTTTCTGTTTATCCTTGACACATATGTAAAAATGCAACATTTGATTTGTAAATTTACAATTGCTAAATATTGAAAAGGCCAAAAGATTTGTACTGCCTATGGGTTAGTCTAAGGCAAATATTTTCAATTCATTTTATCACCAATATTGGCTACTTTATTCAGTAACACAAGCAGATTATATGAAAGCTAAACATTTTCTTTCTCCAGTGTTAGTGAAATGTTTTGATATTGGGGAGAAGCAGTAAGAATAAAAAAGGTTTAGAGATGGGGAAGGTATTAATACAAAGTCTATTCAACAAAAAAAAAGAGAGAAGCACCAATAACCAAGAAAAAATCAGAAATCTTTTTGATTAAAGATAGTTTTACAGAGAGGTGAGATGTGGGCCATCATGTTATCCTCAGTCTTGTAAAATCAGCTGTAGAGATTCCCTAACAAGTGCAAATAGGTCACCCTTCCTAAATTCCTGGCTGAACTACCTCTAGTGACCTCAAACCTGGTATTTGGTAAGGACACATGCACAGACAGTTATTGCAAAAGAGCTGATACATTGTAAGTTCTTTCCCTGAGATAAGATTTTCTTTCTTCTTCCAACAGCAATAGAGTAACTCTGGCATTTTAAGTTCAAAAGGGTTATAGAAACTTTGTCCTGGCTTCTAGTGACTATGGTAAAATCATACACTGATAAAGAAAACTGTCAAGCCCATATGTGAAGTTCAATCTTATTTGAAATCAGATTTCACCAGGAACAAAGACATTCCATTGGGGGATATATGAATCCATCTATTCTATGAAGGCATACACTGAAAACCTGCCAGCTTTTAGGTAGGAACTGGCAGGTTGAATTTTCCCAAGATGGGCACAGGAGAGTGTGTAATTAACCCACCCTGATAAACCAGTGCATGTCCTAGAGCTGACAGCGGGAATGGGCCTCGATGCCCTTTTGTGTGTGGAAAAACAGTTGCTTGCATGTCCTTAACCCTCACCCAGGCCAAGGGCATTGGAGAAGTCCATCTCCTCTGCTNCACCCTGATAAACCAGTGCATGTCCTAGAGCTGACAGCGGGAATGGGCCTGGATGCCCTTTTGTGTGTGGAAAAACAGTTGCTTGCATGTCCTTAACCCTCACCCAGGCCAAGGGCATTGGAGAAGTCCATCTCCTCTGCTTTCCCACCCAGGCCAAGGGCACTGGAGAAGTCCATCTCCTCTGCTTTCCCACCCAGACCAAGGGCACTGGAGAAGTCCATCTCCTCTGCTTTTCCACCCTTTCCAGGGAGCTGCCAGCAGCGGGCACAGCAGGGAGAGCAGCCCCAGGGCTGTGGCACTGCAGGGTCACTCGTGCTCCATGTGGGGAAAGGCAGCTCCAGCTTCTGCGGCTCTAACGGAATTTCCCTCTGGACAGGGCATTCTCCTATTTGTCCCACACCATTCCTGAGTTCACAGACAACTGTCTGATCAACATTATGAAAGCTGGGGATGATTTTTATGCTACTGGTGAGACTAACTTCATCAGGAAAATTAATCCACAGACTCTGGAGACATTGGAGAAGGTACAAACCACCATCTGTCGTTCTGGTTCCTTGTCTGCTGATGAACAAATTTCAGGCTGACTCATACGGATCCTTTAACATGTTCAGGACACAAAATACTTTTCTTATACTGTTGCCTTACTTTTAAAATCATGGTAAAGTGAAATAGTGAAGATACCAAAAGATAAAAGATATCTTTTAAGAATTTTTGAGTTCAAATTTAAATTCTATTTAGTTTGGGAAAAGCTGGGCTTTGACCAATTTCACTTGTACATAATCTAGCAAGGTTGCAGGAATAATACCACAGTTACATGGTTATTTTGGATGATTGCCATTATTATGTATCTGTAGTTATGAAATTATTTACATAATTAAAAATTCAGTAGGTCAGTTATATGACTACTTTTCAAGGACCTTATGTAAGATATTACTTAATTATGAAAATGAGAACTTGAGATATTGAAATATATACAATGTGTTTTTTTCTAGCCTTCACTACAGTTTGAGTACAGCTTCCAAATTTTAGACAAAACAGAAATCTTTTTGCCCCAGCAGATTGCCAGACTCAGCCTTGTTAAATAAATTGCTTTTGGAGTGAAATTGGCATTTGCAGAGCAGCTTGCTTAGCTAAATCCTCTCTGATGTTATGTGGCTTCAAGGGAGAGGTGACTGTAATTCAGCTCCTGTAACTTGTTTTAGCCTTGAATAAGGAAATCATTTGAATACCTACACAAGTCATTTGGTTTAATTATTTAAATTTCAAAGCCATTTGTAGATGAGGTGGCAATATAAGGCCACCAGGGCTAAAAAGCTGGTGGATTTGTGGAGTTAGCTGAGATCAATTTTCATTCTCTTACACATCTCTCAAATCTCTTATTGTATCATTTTCCAGGTTGACTACAACAAATACGTAGCTGTAAATTTGGCCACTTCTCACCCACACTATGACAGTGCTGGAAATGTTCTCAACATGGGCACTTCAATAGTTGATAAAGGGAAGACAAAATACGTTCTATTTAAGATTCCTTCCTCTGTACCAAGTAAGAGATGTCTGTTATTGGTGTTTTCTAGAAACTTGTTAGCAATTTCTTTTCTTCCAAGGGCAAGGGTGGTGAGACAGCTCTGCTTGTAACCAGTGGTGTTCATTTTCTTAATTTCAACTTTTTGTGAACTTCATGCTGACTGCTTAGCCTGTCTGGGCATGTGCTCTTACAAAGGCTCACCTCAAGTACTGTGTAAACAGGGTATTTCAGTAGGAAGAATCTTACTTTTAGACGAAAGTTCTAAAACAATTTTCCCTACAGGGCAGCACATATAATTTGAGGTTGTAACTTTTAATTTCTTAGTGAATGAAAATTCCCTTAAAATGCTGATACTATGATTATAGGGAAGCATGATACCAAATAAAACTTAACATAGAGTTAATTCCTGTCTAACCTGGCCAACACTGGCCCTTGCTGAAACACTGTCCATTGTTCACAGAGCAAATCACTTGCTCTTTTTCCTTCAAGATAATCATTTTTTGGTGTGTGTTGCTGTTTAAAATCAGCTGCTATTGTGTTGCCCGTCCCTTGTTGAACAACCAAGAGGCCTTCCACAACTGAAAGATCAGTTTGCAATTTCTAGCCAGGGCTCAAATTTGGGAACATCTCCTTAGAAGTTAAAAGACACAGGGGCATTTGAACCCCTTTTTAAAGCTGCTAATTTAGTTAAACATATTTCTCCTCCATGCTGGAACTGCTGAAGACAGTAACCAGTGGAATCAAATCCCAAGATGAGGGGGCTCTGCCTGAATGGATCCAGCACTGTGATTTCACTCTGTTGCTTCTTGCATGCAAATTTCTATGTTCATTATACAGGAGTAAACAAACCACTTTCTTAACAGGAAAATGCAAATAAAACTGAGAGGAACCTGTTCTTCCCTGCCTGGGAGAAATCCAAGCACAAGTTTGGAATGAAATTTATTAGAAATATAATGTTAATTTTTATCGTTCATATTCAGAACAAGAAAAGAAGAAATCTTGTTTCAAGCACCTGGAAGTGGTTTGCTCCATCCCTTCTCAGTCTCTGCTCCACCCCAGCTACTACCACAGCTTTGGACTCACAGAGAATTACATAATCTTCATAGAGCAGCCCTTCAGACTGGATATTGTCAAAATGGCAACTGCTTACATCCGAGGTGTGAACTGGGCTTCCTGCCTTGCCTATAATAAGGATGATAAGGTATTTTTCCTACTGCTGAGCAATGGAGTCAGGCAGGCCAGTGACCTCTTCCACGCTGGTCTGTTTTTAATCTCATTCATTCATTTCAGTAGTCATTCTTTTTTTTTTTTCAAACCTTGACTTTCACGTTGCACAGGTTTTTTTAGAAGCTTTATGTTTTTGGACACTGTTTCCCGTATCCAGAAATTTCTCAAATAAATATCTGATGCTGAAGCTCTTGAGAGAGAGGATAGTTGGCATTTCTAGAAATATTGTGTGCTAGCAGAGACATTCCAACCTGCACTAGCATCCAAGATAGATCCAGTTGCTCCTGGTCCAAACAAAATGCTGTCTGTGGTGGGTGAGATTTTTCCAGGTGCACTGCATGTCACAGGGAGCCAGACTGGTGGAAAAACCTGCACTGAACTAAAGGAGAATGTTTCACTGTGGCAACTGAGGGAAAATACTGCTTTCTGAGGATCTTATTTCCACATGCTCTGCTCATCAACATGTGGGACTTGCTGAGGTACAGGGAGGGCACCAGCACCACAGAGACTCTCGACCAAGGTAGATTTATTTAACTTAAAAAGAGAGCAGGGAATTCTCCAGGTTTTCTGGAAAACTTCAATCCTCAGCCTGGCCCAAATTGTAATTTGCAACAGTAAAATGAGCTTAAAGCTGTTCCACACTCCTTTTACTGCTGTGGGTTTTGGTCTTCAGGTTGGAACCCCTTGTCTCCTAGCAGCAACTCCTGAGTTCTTAATATCCTTCAGTACATATACACAGTGATTAGAATGTTGATGGTTACCATTAGAAAACAGTTTTCTAAATAACTATTTGCTGATTCTGAATGGTTTGAAATAATGTTTTCTCTCTTTCAGACTTGGTTTCACTTTATAGACAGGAAGAGTAAAAAAGAAGTGTCCACCAAGTTTTATACTGATGCTTTGGTGTTTTTTCACCATATAAATGCTTATGAAGAGGATGGCCACATTATTTTTGATCTTATTGCCTATACAGACAACAGCTTGTATGACATGTTTTATTTAAAAAACCTGGGTAAAGACTTTGAAGAGAACACCAAGTTTACCTCCATTCCAACCTGCAAACGATTTGTGGTTCCTCTGCAGTATGACAAGGTAGAAAGAAGATGGCTTTTTAACCTGTTCTTTGATCAGTAATTTAAAATACATCAGTGTGAATAACAGCCCTTAGGTGCAATTAATTGCCAGCCCTTAGGTGCAAATTTCTGATTCTGTGATACCCAAAGTGTGCAGGAGGTTTGGGTTTTATTTGTCCTGTGAGAAATGGCAGTGGGCAGCTGGACACGGTTATGTGGATCCAGGTTCTGACACCATCCACTGTGGAGAACAGGGATGTGGAGAACATGGAATTTTCTTACCAATGAGATTGTTTGTTAAATGCCATCAAACACAAGCAGATATATCCATGTGGCTGTTAACTGCAAGGGCATGCATGAGGTTTTGCACAATCTGTTTCTTCCACTTCACTGGAAGCCCATGTACAATACACGCACGCTCCCAACTGTTGCAATGGTTCTATTAAAATTAGAATATTTCATTTAAGTGTGATATATAAGCAGGAAGAGAAAAGATTTTATCTTTCAGTTTAATTTAAAATATCATTTTACATCATTGTTTGCAGGGAAGATTTTATACTGCCCAGCAACTTGGGCAAGTTTCTGCCTGATACCTTTGGAATGGATATTACTTTTTCTTTCTACATCCTAGAATCTTGCTGCTCTGTTCTTGTCTCAGAAACAGCTCTGCAGCAATGACAAAGGATGCTTTGGATCACAACAGCTGTTCTGCTATCTTAAGAATTCAGCAGTAGGACATTAAAGAGAATAGCACAGCTATTTTTGCACTTGATTTTTAGCAGGTGCAAAAACCTAACCTAGGTGCCTTTTAGTGGAAATTTGATACCTCATTCCTTGAAACCCATCTTTATTCACTAAATTCTCAAATTTATGGTACCTCTGGACCATTGCCATGTGTATCTAAACCTTCAGTCCCTATCAGGACTCCGTGTGATTCGAAATAATTATTCTACGTTATATTAAAATACGCAGAGTGCTACAAGATTTCTAATGAAAACCTCAGAATCTAAAATGCCATAAGAATGATCTTCTTGAAGTTTGTTTGTTTAAACCCCAAATTGTTAATATTAATATCAAACCTGATGAAAAATCGAAATTAGAAGCATGTTTTTAGAGATCCATGACTTTTTCAGCATTTGTCTCTTTCAGGATGCTGAGGTGGGCTCTAATTTAGTCAGAGCTGCCTCTACTGCAACTGCTGTAAAGGAGAAAGATGGGAACATCTACTGCCAACCCGAAATACTGTGTGAAGGTCAGACACATCCTTTGAATCTCTGATGTTGCACCAGTTTTGTATTAATACAGGATTCCAAGTCTGATCTCACAGCTATTAATATGGCTTGCAAATCTACCTGTTACAAGAGTAATTTTAGTTAAATAAGTCTGTTATAAGTAGTACTTCAGGTTTAGCTGCATTTTATAGAGATTGTCCTCAAAAGTTGATTTTTAACCTTTTATCAGGGGATAATAGCAGGAATATGTAAATATGTATTTACCTAAGGTGAAAGTAGTTTCTTAGAATGGTAGCCTCCAATTCAATCCCAGTTGTTCACATCATGGATTTATAAAGAAAGAAAAAAATCCAAACCAGAAAAACCCTCACAAATTCCAGTCTAATGAATCCCTAAGAACAAAAATCTGTTGCCTTTTGAACTAACGACTCTGGCTTATTTATGTTAATAATCATCTTCAGCTTCTTAGAAATTCAGATATACAAAATCTATGCAACACCTTTATTAAGTAGTGTCAAGGTTTTTCACAGGGCAAAACTTCCTGAAGATTGGTTTGTCTTTAAAGTTGCACTTTTGAGTTCTTTTCTTCTCTTGTTCCTAAGTCTTGAACTTTATTTTATGCAGGGATAGAACTGCCTCGCATCAACTATGACTATAATGGCAAAAAATACAAGTATGTCTTTGCAACAAAAGTCCAGTGGACTCCAGTTCCTACACAGGTATAATTAACATTTACAAAGTCAGGGTCTTCGCATTGGTGGGTCATTGACATGCAAAGAAACATGAAAGGCCTAAATTCTCATGAACTCATATGTTCACGTTGTACCATTTCCCTCATAAAGTATTAATAAACTCAGGCTTCTTCCTCTAGCTTTACATTCCCACAAAGTCTCTTGAAGAGTTACTGAGACCCTCACTTTCCTACTAAATTGGGCTGAACCCTCTGTGATGTGCCAAGAACTATAAAGGAGAGAATAGAAAAAAGAAGTATTAGATGCATATATATATAAGGTATTTTTTCCCTTTAGGAAGCCTAACAGAAAAATAAGATATCGCAATGCTACCTAATAAATATTAAAACAATATCTGATTTTGGGGAAAGCTTTATATTTTGCTGGCTAGTTCTCTATTTGAGGTAGCAAATGCTTTGATTACATGTGCATGATGAGGAGACAGACTAGAGTACAAATAGATTAAAGGGAAAAGTATTTATATTTAAAGGTATGAGTATTATACAAACAAAATCACTCTTTACAATTCTTGTTGTGTGACTACAAGGCAGCACAAATTGGAGTCACTGTTGGTTCTTGTATATAATTACCACAACTGATTACAAAATAAAGCTGGATTTCTGCATGATGCAAGAAAATTTATTGCAGCACACCTGACAATAACTCAAACAAATCTGCAAGTTCGTGATTTACAGCACAGATAATCTCTGCTTGACTCAAATATACTAAAAAAGGCTGGTAGGAGGCTCTTTTTTCACATTAGTTGCAGTTTAAAGAATGCAAGCACAATAACCCAGTCCTTAGGTAAAGTCTGTCAGTGAAAGTGCTGTCATCTTGGCTAGAAGAGAGAATTCTTTCAAATTCTTCCACCAGTAATTTGAATAGTTTCACTTTTGTGTTTTTTGGCTAAAGATCAAAATGGAAAAGAATAGAACTGTATCTCAATGGGTAGAGAAAAGGCCTTAATGGAATTGAACCGAAAATGCCAGGCATCCCCTCTGGAGATTGGTTTGGCCACTCAGTGGGATGAAAATCCACACTCTGTTCCTTCAGTAAAGACCAGTGTCTGCCTCCCTGGTTTAATCTTTACACCTCACTAGGAACAGCCTTTTTTTTCTGGCATATATACCCTACTGCACAGTAGAAGGCCTTGAGAAATATGTAAGTAGCAATAAAAGGAAAATAATCCACACGATTAGAAAACGGCAAGTTTAGATCCTTTTTCCTGCTTTACTACAGAACCTCAGTGAATTGGAACAAGTCACTTAAATATCCTGTGTCTTGGATCTTCTATAGTGAGGGGCATTACTTACAGTGAAGGGTCTCTTGGGATCTGTTAGCATCTGTGAACTACTAAATGCCCAGAAATGAAAGATGCAATTGTAATCTAATGAAATGAAATGAAAAGAACATTGTGTGATTATGCAGCCACAAAATGTGACTCCAAAATTTAACATTTTCCAGGTGGTTTTTTCTTGTGATGACACCTGCCTTAATTCTTAGCATTGTTTCCCCCTGCCAGCAGTCTGTTCATGTTGTACCTTTGGAAAAAGCCACTGTCACGGTCACTGACATTTTTCTTTTCTTGTCACAACTATTTAGATTGCAAAATTTAATACCCAGACGAAGGAAATGCTCTGCTGGGGAGAGGACCACTGCTGGCCCTCCGAGCCCGTTTTTGTTCCCAGCCCTGATGCAAAAGAAGAGGATGATGGTAAAATAATGACCACTTTCTGAAAGCTGGGGTTACATGAGTTTTGTATTAAGTCTTACAAGTTTCAGTGTTCTTAGTCAAGAAAGCTGGGTTGATGCTTTCTCTGTGAGATGGGATTAGCTTTTCTGCTTGGTGAAACTTTTATATGTTTCTAATTCTTCATTTGTACGTCATAGGCGTTGTTCTGACCTGTGTTGTGAAGAGTGATCCAAAGGAAGCACCTTTCCTACTTGTCTTGGATGCTAAAACATTCACAGAGCTGGGTCGAGCCACAGTAAATGTGGAAATGCATATGGACCTGCACGGAATGTTTATACCAGAGCAAGTTGTGAAAACTGAGACTGAGTGAAATCTATTTGTTGTATTGCACAGACTGAGATAACCTTCTACTGAATGTGGGATAATATCCTTCAGGAACTGCCTTCTCTTATGATAAGAAATGACTAATTATAACCTCTTCAATATCTATATATAATCTCTTATAAGAGATAGAAATTACTTTATTACAAATTATTGTATACACAACTGGTATATCACTTTTCCAAAAGATGAATTATCGGTATGAAGTGCTAATGTTGAATACAGCTTGTGGGGCAGGGAATAGGAGACAAAGGTAACAAGAAACGTTTTATTCGAGTAGAATAAATCTTTCTGAGCAAATGAAGTACTGTATTCATAGGGTGACACATGGCATGAGTCACACATGTCTGCAGGTCATGTAACTTCCACAGGCTGTTGCAAGACTGCAGCTGACAATGAAAGTTGTCTCCTGCCAGAAAACCTCATGTTAAAATATCTACTATGACACCAATAATTCATGGCAATGTATTCTCTTGGTGCTTGATTTCTTAAACTCTACCATAACCAAAATATTATGCTGAGGTGCTACATTTTTCTTATCCAGAGCCTAAAACCAGCTTTTCTAATAATTTCATGGTGTATTTTTTGCTTTTATGTTGACAAAACCAAATAAGTTTATTGAAATAGAGTACACAGTTATAGGTAGCATTCAATTATACTTTAGTGACATTCAATCTTAAGCACTTTGTATTTAAATCAGTTTTCCTTGGGCAGAATATCTGCTATGGCATTTCATGTAATTAGATGACTGCACTGTGTAAAAGATAAGAAGAATTGTAGTATTTGATATTGCTACTAGTCTCTGTTAACAGCAGTATATGTGCGAATGAGGGCAGTGTGTTTCTAGCAGCACTCAGACACACATGCAACAAATACTTTAGGGAAAGAGTGAAAGATCTAATTTAGGCCTCATCTGAACCCCACAGTAACTGAAACTAGAAGCTGTTATTGCCATATCTAAGCATTTGCTTTATGTCTGCTTAGGAGCATCCATGTTCTCACATGTGTTTATCATTGCCTGTACCAGATGCTTGCTAATAAAAGTGCACAACTCTCACTCACAGTCACAATTAAAAAGCACATTTCAACATAAAGTTCAAGTGCCAAGTACAGAGTGACTGGTTGTGTTACAGAAATGGCATTTCTTACCCCCCTGAGTGTATTCCTGATCTGAGGTATTGACTTTTCTTTAAGTGAGAGCTCTTTTGCTTTGAACGGTATTTTCTCATTGTAGAGATCTTTGCTGTTGGAGACATATTTACTGATGGAGAACACCAGGTGCACATCCATCCATTTTGGGTGTTCATCTGGTCTGTCTGTATCACCACACAACTCAGGTACCTCTCACTTTGACACACCCATTCTCTCAGTGTCTGTGCTGCTCAGTGTTTCACAGGTAGGAAACAGAAGGAAATTGTTTTAATTTTCTACCTCCCCACCACATGAGGATCTGGGCTTTGGTGACCTGTTTGTGATTACCTAAGGTGTTTATGGCAGAGCAGGAACTGAACCAACATCATCCACTGTTCTGTCTGCTCTGTAACAACCAGACCTCTGTTTCTCTGCTTAAGTCTTTGCACTTCGTTAGGATAAAAAATAGACAGGTTATTTTTAATGTAAGAAAAGAAAAAATCACTGTGGTCAGACCTAGTTAAAATATGCAGTTTTGGGCATTCAAAAGTTTACATGTTCCATAAAATGGAAATAAACACTTCAGTAAGGTGTGTCTGCAGAAATAGTCGCTTTTAGAGTTTTCAAGGCATATTTTCATTAGTATTTAATAGAATTTTATCTTCTAAAGAAGAAATTGAATTCCATTTTTATAAGTAATATGGAACCAGTACTGGAAGGGAAGACTGACTTGTGATATTGGCATCAGTTCTGGGGTTGTTTCTTCTCATCTGAAAAAGTTTGGATTTAACAAATGTCCACAAATATATTTCTAGAATTACAAGGTAGCAATGAATCAAAAGTGTAACCATTGCTATAGATTTCCTTCTAAGAGTTTGTCTCCAGAATTTCTTCTGTAGTACTCATAGGGTTGTTTTTGGATGATCATGGGTTTGGATACAGGAGTTACTTGACTTTCAAGGAGCTAATTCTTACTGGTAGAGATGACAGGGTAGGGGACACACTCATCATAAAAACAACCTGTAGTCTAAGAAAATAAATGTGTTATTTACATTCATGTAGAAATAATGCAGAAAATAAATTGTAAGAACTTGTCTTGGACATGATTTTTTAAATGGAATGTGCCATATTCCCTTGGTCAGTACTACATGGGATTTGATTAGCATTAAGTTTGCAGTTAACCTGAGGAGAGAAACAGTGATGTAAATCTGCATTTGCTAATCCCAGTATCCTTCTGCAGCAGAGACAATAGGAATAAAACTATATAGCTAATCACAAATTTGTTCAAGAATGTTTTTAGTGGTTGCAATACCAATCTGATGAAACATTTACCCTGAATATGGTAACACACTCTATCATTTCCAGGCTGACAGAAGCAAGGGGAAATGCAGATATGCTCTGCCAAGTGGCTGCAAGGCTCATAGGGTTTTTTTGATGTGGTAACATGGCACGTGGTAATGAGTGGCATTTGGTTTGCTTCTGACACCCTTCGCTGTGAATGAAATCTCAAGGGCCAAAAAGGTTTGATTCTTCTTTTGCACCAATTTAAGTCATAAATTAGCCCAGCAAAATTCACAGAATTATTATAATGGCTTAACACAAATCCAGATTGAGTGACTGCAAATAAAAGATAGTAAAGATAAGTATCTCCATTAAAAGAAAAATACATAGTTGAGTGAGAGAATCAGGCCACGGGTATGCATACATATAATTAATTACCTCAGAGATGCTACAAATGGACCTTGATAGAGTGGTTTGGTTTGTTGTTGTTTTGGTTTGGGTTTTTTTTTTTTTTTTGTTAATTCTTTCATTAAATGGAACAAATAACGAGGTATAACAATTAATTTGTTCTCTGGAAGTGGATATTATCTGTTACACCTTGCCCCATTGCCCCACATAGGCAGTAAGAGGAAGCAGAAACAGTGTTTACGAGGAGGAGTTAAAAACCAGAAATGCAACAATGTTTTCCTCTGCAACAATCTGTGCAGGAGGTAGGGAAACACACCAATGTCTTTCTTTTCAAGTAACCAGGCCACTCAATGACAGCTGTCGCAATAATTTAAACCACTGCTCCCTTGGGTCTGCAATTACCTGAGTATTAATGCCAAGCAAAATACATCTTTCCCCTGCAGCCAAGGAGCACTGTGCTGTCTGCCTTCATTACCCTTAAAGAGAGCTGGGAATGTGTCCTCTGGATCCTCAACCTACACTTGACATCCTGAGTAATTATACCCAAGCCAGAAAAAGTGGCCTTCTAATATTTGTAAATGGCTATGTACAACAACAAGTATTGTTGCAAAGCTGCTGGTGCTTCATGCACATTACTGTGGGTTTAGGCCTTCTGTCCTACATCCTCTGCTTCTACAACCCTTGTTCAGAGCTGCACAACAAACCTGGAGCATG
Source organism: Aleadryas rufinucha (assembly GCA_013397815.1). NCBI lineage: Eukaryota > Metazoa > Chordata > Aves > Passeriformes > Aleadryas > Aleadryas rufinucha. The sequence continues at coordinate 969,148 of VZTH01014969.1, read as the reverse complement.
GTGCTCCTCCCTGTGACCCCTCCCCAGTCAGGGAGCACTTCAGCAAGGGCTGAGCTGTAAACCCTGGCTCCAACAGGGCTGAGCACACTTCACCCAGGCCCTGGGTGCAGGGTTTGGACTGCTGGGTGATGTGTGAGGATATCCCAGCTGCAATCTATCTGCAGAACAAACCAGCATTGTGTCCAGCTTGGAAAGGACAAGGCTGCCTTTGTGAAGGCATTAATTTCTCTCTCCTACGGGGTCACTTCCAGACACCCTAATTCATTTTCCAAGTGGTAAAATGATTTGGAGACACCACCAAACTGAATGAATGATAGAATTTTGTTGCATTTCACTGAAACGCAAGCAATAAAAGCACATGAACCACCACAGCTTTACTAGATCAGGCTGTCTGAAAACGCTATTTTCCCAGTGAAGGGATGGACAGCACGACGTCCATTTGGGTGTTCCACAGGCTGGGAGATCCCAGTGCTGCTGTGCCTGGCAGTGCAGGGAACACGGTGAGCTGCTGTGCTGGTCCCTCCTGGCAGCATCAGGGTGTCTGTTTTAGAGCAGATCACAGTTTGTGAAACACTTTCACTCTGTGCAAATAGTTTCACTGCTTAAATGTTGGATGCTGTTAAGAAAGCAGATGGAATCAAGTAATCTCTTAATGTGCAATTAAGCACGACAATAAACGGCCTAAAATTTACCATGTGAACTGTCCTAAAAAAAAATCTTTTTTTGCTTGAAAAGGCCACATTTCCAGTGGGCAGCTGTGGAAAGGGGCACTGCCACAATGAGTCTCGCTGTATTTAATTCTCGTTCTCTTACTTTTCCTTGTGCCTACACCGGTAACATTCACCGCCAGCTCATGTAAGGGAACAAATAAATAAATAAAAGGCCAGTTTTACAGGATCACAGAATCAATTAGATTGGAAAAGACCTCTAAGATCGAGTCCAACCCATGACCAAACACCACCGTGTCACCCAGACCACGGCACCGAGTGCCACTTTCAGTCTTTTCCTTAAACACTTCCACGGATGGTGATTTCACCCCCTCCCTGGGCAGCCCGTTCCGATGTCTGATCCCCTTTCTGTGAAAAAATTTCTCCTAATGTCCAACCTAAACCTCCCCTGGCGCAGCTTAGGGCGCAGTGCGCAGCTTTCCTCTTGTCT
>VZTH01014969.1:904189-967790 GCA_013397815.1 Aleadryas rufinucha | reverse complement strand
CGCAGCACCCGGCGCGGCTGCTGCGGGCGCTCAGCTCGTTCCGGGAAGAGACGCGGTTCTGCGACGCGCACCTGGTGCTGGAGGGCGAGGAGATCCCGGTGCAGAAGAACATCCTGGCGGCCGCCAGCCCCTACATCAGGTACGGCCGGGCCCGCAGCCCCCGGCCGGCCGCTCGGAGGGGCCGCGCTCCGGGGAGGGGGGGCCGGGGTTATGTAAGGAGCGGGATCCGCGGCGTGTGAGGGCGAAGGAGTCAGGGAAGGCCGGCGGGGGTTCTGCGGACCCTGGGTGCACCTCGGCCCGGAGTTGGCCCGAGCNACCGTGTCACCCAGACCACGGCACCGAGTGCCACTTTCAGTCTTTTCCTTAAACACTTCCACGGATGGTGATTTCACCCCCTCCCTGGGCAGCCCGTTCCGATGTCTGATCCCCTTTCTGTGAAAAAATTTCTCCTAATGTCCAACCTAAACCTCCCCTGGCGCAGCTTAGGGCGCAGCTTTCCTCTTGTCCTGTCTCTCGGTGCCTGGACGAGCCTGACCCCCCCGCGGCTCCATNCAGGTACGGCCGGGCCCGCAGCCCCCGGCCGGCCGCTCGGAGGGGCCGCGCTCCGGGGAGGGGGGGCCGGGGTTATGTAAGGAGCGGGATCCGCGGCGTGTGAGGGCGAAGGAGTCAGGGAAGGCCGGCGGGGGTTCTGCGGACCCTGGGTGCACCTCGGCCCGGAGTTGGCCCGAGCGCCCAGGGAGGGTGTGGAGTCTCCTTCTCCGGACATTCAAAGCCCAGCTGGACACGTTCCTGTGTCACCTGCTCCAGGTGACCCTGCCTTGGCAGAGGGGCTGGACTGCGTGATCTCCAGAGGTTCCTTCCAACCCCAGCTATTCTGTGATTCTGTAGGAGCAGCGGCTGAGCCACCTCCTTCCTTGCTTCCTTCCCTGCTTCCCTCCTTACCTGCTTCCCTGCTTCCTTGCTTCCCTGCTTACCTTTCTCTCCGGTGCCGCCCGGCCCCTCCGCAGGAGCCATCGTGTTCTCGGCATCACACCGCTCCTTTTCCCTCTGCTCTGAGAGCCTGTGTCACCCACCAGGGAAAAAATCCCCCCATCAACTTTATTGCTGCCAAGGGCCTGGTGTGCACAGGTAACCCCTAAAGAATGAACCGTGAGGATGGTGAGGGAGGTGTCCGGCCGAGGGGCAGCATCCCAGGGGCATTGTGAGGTGCTGGGCTGTGTGTGTCCCTCGGCCGCACCGAGTCAGCACTTCAGCATCATTTTTTTCCTCCTTAATGTCTTTTAGCAAGACAGGGCTCCAGGTGGTGGTCATGGGTTCTGAAGTACATCGGCTTCTAAATTAAAAATAAAAATACAGGTTTGTCTCCCCATTGCTTGTGCCCCCACAGCACCTAAGAACATCACTCAGAAATTGCCAGAGGGACAAAGCCCGGCCGTGCCAGGAGCGCTGGCAGCTCTTGGCAGGGGTGTCACCAGCATGTGCAGTCAGAACTGTGCCACTTGACAGCGAGTGCTGGGGAGGATGAGCTGCATTAGCACAGTCATGGTTTCTGACTGGCAAACAGCTGCTCCTGGGCTCTGTGTGCAGGGGAACCCAGGTCATGGAAAGTCCTGTTGACACCAGTTTGAACCCCATCACACTCAGTGCTGACAAGTCCAGTGGCACCAGGTGAAAAGCATATACCCTCCACGAGATGTTATGGTACATATCTGCATGTCAGAGCGGGTAAACAAAACATACAAGTGGTTGATTTCAAAGGGTTTTTAAGTGCACTCATTTGCAGGTAATAAAGACATTTGTTTTGTCTTCATGTATAAAGTAGGAGCAGAGCTTCAGTACCATTTAAACACAGGATTATCATAAATCTGTAGCAGACTTTTTGTACTGTTTGGACATTTCTTCCAGCTGCTGCTTCCTGTGAAGTTGTCATAAAATTTGCATTTTTGTGCTAGGTGAGGATGGGGATTCTTTATGCTACAGTCCAAAAAAACCACAACCTTCTGCAGTGTCATATCCTCTGCTTTTAGGCAATATGGTGTTTTGGGTGACCCTTGCAGTACAACTTCAACATTCTCAAGTACAAAAATAAACCAAAAATAAATAGAATATGAGGCTGTGAATAACTTTTAAATGGCAGTGATTGTGCACAGACTTAAACAGTTCTCTGCACTGATTGAGCTAGTAGAGCTGGGGTATAAAATGAAATAAAATACACAGAGAAGGAAGATCACCAAGAACTGGCAAAAAAGGCATGGTGGAGCCTATGTACTACTAATAATTTTTTGTCACTGCTTGTCTTGAGAATCAGGTTTGGAAGACTGTGGTGTGAGAAATCAAAGATGTGAAATAGAAATGGGCCATTGATTCATACTCTTCAAAATGCCTGAATGCTTTTTAGGTCATTTGCCATCATATTTTAGATGACCATATGCCTGACATTAAGTTTCAGAAGAGTTGCTGTAGGTGGTAAGAGGTCATGTCCTTGGAAAAACTGCTGTTCTACTGTTACAGCAGGATGAGTTTACAGGAAATGTCAATTTTTTTACTGTGAAAAAAATGCTTAACTGAAAGATACTGTAAATTATCCTATGGAGAAGTGCCTTTTCACAGAATTTCATCTTCATGAATTGCATTTTGTTAATCTCTGAAAAATGTACTGGGGAAACATGGGTTAAGTGTGTGTGAGGAGTAAGAGCTCCAGACACAACTACATTAGCAACAAAACTTGTAGTCATTAGAGTTGTGGTTTTTTTAAACTCAGAATTGTTCAGGTTCAAATCTCATGAAGGAACTCATTAACTATGTGTGAAAGTAGGTTACATGCATTAATATATAAATATGATTAAGTGTGGGGTTGTTTTTTTTTTAAAGCTTACTCATGTCTTCTCCTCGGGCTTTCAAGATGTAAAGACCCAAAAATACATGTACCTAGTTCTTGTATGGCACATCAGGAAACACATTTGTGTTACCTACCTTTGCAGAGCCTAATTTTTACTTGCTGCCTGTCTCTCTTCTTTTTATCACTCCAGGATCTCTCTCTTAGTCCAGCTGGTCTTCACATTGGGTAGAATTGGTCAGGTAGGTTGCCAATGTTGGAGCATTGTGTTTCCAGCCAAGGGTAATGTTTCAGTGGCTCTTTTTGGAGATGAAATTAATCTCCACCTTGTACCTAGTCTGTGCAAGTCCCATTTATTTTGAGTGTTGGTTTTTCAAAGAAAATCAGTTTAGGCCTCTATACAAATAGTTACTGTAGGAGACACAAGAATTTCCTGCCCCTGTATTTTAAGGGTAGCTGATTCCAAAGCTCTGGTACCACAGGCTGTTGGAGTCTCCAAATGTCAATTGATTCAGGTTGCTCTTGTTTGAAAAATTCCAATATAAAGCTCAGAAAAATCCATTAAGTAATTTCAGAGGTAAAACTTGGAATAAAAATAAGTATTTATGTGAAACTTGAAGTGAGGCAGTGGAAGCATGAGTTGATGTGGTACTTTCAGTGTCTGGCTGTGTCATTATGTGCTGTGGCTGTGGGCAAGTTGGTGGGCGAGTTCAGAAAGTGTAGGGTTTGCATGAATGCCTAGTTTAGGGTGTGAGTAGGAAAATAAGTAGGCATGGACTTTGTGAGGGGGTGGTTGGGTGTGAGCAGAGTCTGTGTGTGCTGAAAGATTTGTGCAGCCACAGAGAGAGGAGCGTTACCTGTTTTTTAGTTTTGCATGGAAGCTGTTTGGCTGACTGGTTATGAGTAGGACACTTGTAAATTATAGTGATGTGTTTTCCCACTAGTTATTTGGCAACTGGATTATCCGTGCAGCTCAAAGATAGCAGCTTCAGTGGGGAGAGGACAAAAGACATGAAGGGGCTCAGAAACACATGGAAGTGTTATTGGTGTCATGGGTCTCACCTGCCCGTCTGATCCATAGGGTGGCTTCTGCAAATAGAGAAAAATAATGTTTTATTTTCAAATTTTCAGTCTGTGGGACCAGTAAGACTCTTAATTTTTGTGGTAGTTTGGTTCTTGAGGTCTTGCCTCAACTGCTTAATGCCAAGTGGTTTGTAGCTCTTTCAGGGCAGTGAGATCTGGGGTGGTTGTGTGAATTCCTACAAAATTCCCTTATCTAATCTCTCTCTGTGCCCCTGGAGCAAATCCTGCCATTTACAAAGCACAGAAGTCTCCCTGCATATCTCTAACATCTTGTGGTATGTTCCTGAGCCTGAGAAAAGGAGGGTTCCTCAGGAAGAAACCGCCACAGGACAAAGCGTGGTTTGGCTCAAGGTGATGTTGCTGTGCCTCCCAGAGCAGTTATACTTGAGCCAGGTTAGCTCTTGGTTTTCTCTTCTGTAACAAATCAGCCAGAAAGCTGCACTTTTTTTGTGTAGCACTCTTCATCCTGGCAGTTGCCTTAACGTGGATCCATTGCCCTGGTTTAATTTATTTAGTTTGAGAGCCTGGTGTAAGTTACGGGGGTGTAAGAGGGCTTTTACCAGAACAAACCGTGCTTGCACTAGTGAGTTTGGCCTGAGTTGTGGCATAGATCCGCCACCCTTTTATAGGATAGATTGGGTCCAAGCATTCCTGGTATCCTCAGCAGCAGCAGCAGATGTTCCCATCCGAACAGATCTGTCACTGTCTGGCATGAGTCGTTCCTGGCCAGCTGAAACTTGCAACTCTTTCTATTTTGCTCACTTACTGTCTGCTTGCCTGGATCACAGGGAGCATGTGGGAGCTACCTGAACAAAGAGAATGTTTAAGCCCATATTCTTAGACAAATTTAATGCTGTTACGCAGGGATTGTGCTGCTGCATTACAAATTGAATTAAGACATTTTTGTTACCTCAGCAAGTTTTGTCTTTGATTTTCACGCATCTGCGTGAGCAGATTACAGATGGCTGTATGTGTTCTATACTGTTCTCCAACGCTTTTCAAACTCAGTAATGGACCAGTAATCATATTTAAATCTCTTCTCAGATGAGCATAATGTAACTAAACAAGAATGTAAATGTAAGGTTAAGTTCACTTTATTTTTATGTACTTAAAAATAGCTGTACTGCTTGTAAATGGTCAGAAATAACCTGACGGCATTTGCATCTTCTCTCCTGTCCTGTTCAACCTTCTGACATCTCTAAAACACTGCAGACCTTGTAAGACCCTGCACAGCCACAGCCAATGCTGAAATAGATTTCCATGGAGGTGTGGTGGGACATGCCCCCCACCTCTGAACTGCTGCCCTTTCCTCTGTGTGCTGGCACTTGCAGCATGTGCAGTTGTCACGAGGGGAGCCTGCTGGGACATCGTGCCTGTGTGAGTGTGGCTGGGAGCCTCCGTGGGTGCTGGTGTGGGAGGTGGGATGGGATGTCCCTCCTGCACCCTGGAGGTGTGACTGGGCACTTCTTGTTACACCTGTTGGACAATGAATACTGTAGAGCAAGGTCAAGTAGGAGCCAACACATGCCAGTAGCTTCTGCTGCTTATTTCCTGGTACCTGTTTGGTTTTTACTGACATTTATAGAGATCTTTTGCAGTGTCTTTTCTTCAATTTGGGATGAATACTGAAGTCAGGAACACAAATGGCAGCTGGAGCTGGGAGCTGTTTGGTTGTCAGGACCCCGTGCTCCCAAGCTCTGGTTTAGCCAAATCATGCTGTGCTTGTGCCCTCTTGGGGTTGTTCCCTCTTCACTGGGTGTGCAGGGCAGTGTTGTGGTAACTGCACTGTCAAGGAAGGCTCTAAAGCCATTGTTGTCTTCAAGGTTTCTTTTGAGAATTTTGTTTCTGGCAGTCTCCTGGGAGCTTTGGAGGCTGCCCTGGCAGTAGGAAGTCAGGAACAGATCAGGCCAGAATTTGCTTCCAGACTTTATAAGCTGTTTTTTAAATTAGGCATAGTTTTGTTTTGGTTTTGATCTTTAAAAAATTAAATTGAAGTGCTACTTATTATGTTTTAGTGGTAGCTGAGTTGTAAAGTCTCTGTAACTTTGAGAGGCAATAAATCAAAATAGTTGCCTTGGCCAGAAACTCTCTGCTTGGCACAGCTCAGAAGTGCCTACATGCATGTTATGTTTGGATAAGCAGTTGAGGGGCAACACTGATAAAGGTATGTTAAAAGTTTATGCTTTAAAAAGGGATTTAGAAGTCACTATACCAGACTTGAATGGGGAGTTGTTAATTATATTCCTGCTCCAACAAGCCCCTAGAGATGGCCTGAAGGGAAGAAGCCATAAGGCTCTTACCCAGCCCAAAATAGTAAAAAAAATACAGTTGGGCTGCTGCTACACGTCAGGCAAAGGGAGAACTGGGAATCAGAGCATCTTGTTTACCCAGGAGAACTAGAGATGAAATTTCTTGCCCTTTCTTTGTATCTGGAGACGTGCAGCTCATCTGCGTGCCTGACGTAAGAGGCGAGTTGGGATGGAAGGTGTGGCAGGATGGGGCTGCTTGGGATGTCTGGGTAATTTATACTCTGTAGGTTGCCTTTACACTTGTGTTAATTGCCTTGTTTGGCAAAACTTTTATTATTAAAAGAATCTTTTTTATTAATTTTTTTTTGCTTGATTTAGAATGTGTTTTGTGGCTGGAACAGGGCTGCTGTGAAGTTGCTGATGTGACTGGAGCTGATGAGTGTGAAATGCTTGATTTGTGTTTTGGTTTTTTGGTGGTGTTTTTTTTTTTCATTCTTTGAACCTGTTTTGTTTGTGTTGGTCTTGGCTGCAGTTACTAAAGGAACTTCTCCCTGGTGTGGACTGAGAAATATGAATGGTAACTGATGGTTTGAAAGGATTTGTTTCTTCAGTGTCTGTTCAGACTCTTATTCTGAATATTGTACAGAGATTTCTCTCTGTCCTGGTACTGAGTACCAGTGTAGTGCTACCTATGCACAGGGGAGTCTCCACTCCTGTCTTTGCCTCTCATATTTTATCTTTGCCATGGCTTAATGTATCCAAAAAACCAAAATAAATCACTGCTTATGCACAGCTCTGAAATTCCTTGTCCCTATCAAGGAAGTATGTCCTTAATACCATGTGGTTAGTGGCTGGTTTATGTCCTCAGGCATGTTGGTTTACATCCCCTGGATGATGTGGGCTGCCTGGTGCAGCTCTTGTTTATGGTCATGGTGAATGCTCTGTGTTGGAGACTCCTGTGCTGATGAAATCCATGTTCCTGGTTCCTTTTTCCTCTTGGCTGTGTCTTTGCTTTCTGTGAAAGTCTTGCAGATCTGTGTTTTCCAGCTCTAGGCATATCCAGAATTCTGGTGCTTCCTTCAGTTGGATTCCAAACATCTTCCAGCTGTTCCACAACACGACTCATGCACTTATAATTTTGTCCATTTGACTTCATACATCCCAGCAATTACAAAAATCTTTCTTTGACTCTGTTGCTTTTTCTTCCCATGTGCTGTAAGGATAAGTGAGGTATAAAAACCTGGTTAATCCAAGTTTTCCCAGCAAATGTATTGGTGTTTTTTAAATAATAGTAATAGTAAGTTACAGGAATATTTGGGTTATTAGACACATGCTACACAGCATTGCATTTCTTAAATATATTTAACAGCAAATTTAGCAGCACAAACATGGCACTGTACTTGTTTCTTCTAAAAAAGCATTTTTAACAATTTTAAAAGCAGAGTTGATTTGAAAGAAGACATGTTTCCAGTAAGACACTTGAAACTTCATTTCTTGGCTAAAAACTCTATTTCAAAAATGTCTTCCCTTGCTTTTCTGAGGAAGTCCTAGTTCCAAATTGCTACCTAAAAAGTGTAACACTTCTGGGAATCGTCAGTTCAGTGAGTAGATTTGAGTGTCAAGTGGAGCAGAAAAAAAAAACCAAACCACCCAAACCACCTTTCCAAATCCAGTGCCAAATGTTTCTGTCACAGGAAGGTCCATCACAGGTGAACAGCCAACTGCTGAACCAGGTCCACTCCACCACATCACAGATGAGCCTGAGCTGTGCTTCGTGCCATGCACGAGGTGCACGAACCACAGGTGCCCAGCAGCTCACCTGCACTGCTTGTGTTTGACTTGTTTGCAAGCTCAGCTGGTGCAGTTGCTTGGTTGTTTTCCATGCTGGCTAAAGAAACCCAAAGTGAAGTGAAACATCAGAGCCTTGGTGCTGCTGAGAACTCCCAGGGTCCGTCCTTGGGCACAGTTTGTTGAGTGTGTGTTCTGTCTACTTAGGGCTAGCTCACATGTTTAGGCAAGACACGCTGGTTGAGGGTAGATTTCCAGTTTAGATTACAGTCTAGCTCTGCATGAGCTCAGTGTAATCAGGGTAATTTCAGATTTTCATGGTAAACAAGCTCTTCATTGAGCAAAGCCCACGAGCCCTGTACATGTCCCCTGTGCTGCTTCTGAAGGAATTGCCTTGTTCCCTTTCTTATGGAAGGGGAGGAAGCCACATTTTTGTCTAACTTAAACTTTTCAATACTTGAAAAAAACAAGTTATGTGTCATAGTTTTTGTTTGTCTTAAAGCAAACAAAGCAACTTCTGCAAGTTTTTGTGCTGAGCTGTTAGATGGACTCCTTTGCCCTGAGATCTGAAGTTGGAGTTACAGATAATCTTAAGGAGAGAGACACAGGGAGACATAGGAGAGGCATAGCCAAAATCCTCTGAGAGCTGGCACCCTTTGCAGGGTGTGGTGAAGACTGGCTTTTATGTGTGGTGCTAAAGGCCAGGGTGCGACCTCAAAGGAAACCTTCTGATTTGGTTGTAAAATATCTTTTTGGAGGATGGCGGTGGGTGGAGTGAACTGCTGCATCATGTTTTTATGTCTGACCTGTTTAATAATGTGATTATTAAGGGGTTTTTTTGCACGTAGAAAGACCAGCCTTTATGGGAGAAAATGTTGCAGGGATAAAGGCAGACAAATGAAAAACTTCACCATTAAAATGGTCAGTCCTAAGTAGGACTTAGTTAGATTTACCATGGAAAACTTGTAGTTGAAAGACTCAAACCTACATAAGGAAGCCCAGACCAGGAGACTAAATTGACCTTATGTTTGCATCAGAAGCAGATTTTTTGTTTTCTCCTTAGTGATGCAAAATCTCCAAGTACTCACTTGCCATTTTTGGGACTGAGTCATCCTTGTGAGCGTGTTTTAGGTTTGGTGCATGTCTTTGCTGGAAACATTTGTTGGAGGTCCAACTTCATTTTAAAATGCTCATGCTCTCTGCAGAAGGCCAAAACACTGGTGCAGGTACAGGATAAATCATCAAACCCCAATTTTATTGCCCTTTGGTTTGGAAGGATGGCTTTGCTACATGAGTATTAAAGTTTGCTAGTGTGGCAATACTGGTAAAGCGTGTGTAGACCAGCCCTTATGGTTAATCTGGAGCAAAATGATTAATTTGGGAAGACAGCTCCTTTCCAGAAGACAAGTGTCTCCCTCTTGTCTCCTGCAGTCTGGTTCCTGACACCCTGCAGTGTAAGTAGGTCAGCAAACTGCATTTGCACTGCGGTGACGTGAGAGCAGGTAAAAGTTTTGTGTTGCAAAGCATCAAACCCAAAGCATCTGTCTGTTGTTTCCCAGATTTTTTGGTGGCTGTTCACTGTAAATGTCAACAACCTGCTTGTGGTGAATGTGGTCTGGAGCATTCTTGTAGGCACAGCCTTTGCAGACAGGTGTTTTCTTTACTTGTTTAGGTACCAGTACACCAGCGCTCTAAGGATTAAAGCTTTCCAAGAGTGGTGCTCTTGTTCTCTTTATAACTTACGTGACCATTGTAAAAACACATCAGTTGTCTTAATAGTTTACAGATAAGGCAGAGATTTCAAAGATGAAAATTTTCCCACAAAATTATGTCTGACTCAGGAAAGCAACTGGTGGTGGTGGTGGCCAAGTTCTTCCTTTGACTTTTCATTTTGTGTGTTGTTTTGTCTAGTTGAGTTTTTAAAAGTGATTATTCCCCTCCTGTAAACTTTCAACTGTAAAATGTAAGAAAACCAAGGATTTTTTTTTCAGTCTGCTTCTTACAAATGTTAACTGTCCCACAGCAGTACTTTCACAGGGATTGACTGTAAGGTTGGAAGTATGGTTGTGTTTTGATTTGTTTTGCTGTTTTTAAATGACAGTATTTTGAAGATCCATCTTAATTTTAACAAGAACTGTGGACAGTCTTAATTTACCTGTTGGTTTGCTTTTTGCTTGTGGGTTTTTGTTTTTATTATTTGAATCTGTTTTATGTCATTAGATGTAAATTGTCATTCCTAGCAGTATTGGTATCAGTTCTTGAGCCCCTGTTTTCATTTTGAGGATTCACCTTGCTTATACTGCTTACATACACAGACGAGGTACTGGAATTTTTATCCTCATTCTGCCTTATGTAGAGCATTTGAGATGACTCATTAGGATTGTATTCCTTAAGTGATGTGGAACAGCAGATTCTAAATTTGTCACACAGACAACATCAAAACACAACATCAACCCATTTGTTCTTATGCCACTGGCTCAAGGTGTTGTGTGTGCCAGCAGTTTTCCTAGCGAGGCACAAGATGTTGGGGTGGATGTTGAGGATTTATAGAACAGTTTGTGTTACTGGAAGCAATGTCAACTTACAATGGTGATCTTAATTTAAAAATGGAAAATATTGTTTTAAAACGTGTGTGGAGTCAAGTTGCTCAAAATTAAATTACTTGAGAAAACAGGATGAAGAAGTTGCCTTGTTTACTTTCTTCCAGCTCTGTCTCAGCTATGCTCTGCTCCCAACTCATGGGGGTTTTGGTTGGCTGGGAGGGTTATTTCCTTCTAGATCTAGATGTTCTGGTCTTCCATCTGAATTAGGAAGACTGAGGCAGCCTTTTCTGCTGTGGTTTGCCAGGCTGGAGTGCTTTTAAAGTAATTAGAAGTGTTGTCTGCAGTAGGAAGCTGTCATATGCCTGGGTTAGAAGCAGCTGTGCTGCAGCTGCCACATCTCTGCACCTTGGGTTGCTGGTTGCCACTTCCAGCTCTCAGCCACACAAGTCACGGGCTGAATAAATCACCTCGAGGAGGAGTGTGGCGGAAAGAAGGCATCCTCCTTCTGGGATGCTGACAGATTGGAAAGCCTCTGCTCAAGCAAAGCTGGTAACTTATTTTCTAAAATGAAATTTGATGGAGGGCAAGGGTTAAGTATTCCTCCATGTGCTGCCCATTGTCTTTCTGAACTGGGAACAACGTGTTTGGAAACGTTCTCGTTCTGTCTCTGTGTGTTATGACAGGGATGCCCAGGCCTCAGTTTGCTGGTGAGGTGTGGGTGCAGGTCACAGCTGGTGCTGGGTGGTGCAAGAGGAGACGTGGCTCCTTGCCTTCCGCTTGCACACCTCCTACTTTTCTCTCCTCCTTCAGCTTTCTTTCCATTTGGACTCAAGATTGTTTTTTTTTCAAACTTTTCCAGCCCCAAACCAGATTATAATGTGTCCTTGCATCATATTTTCCCTCCCCTCTTCCCAACAGCCAGTAGCTGTCCTGCAGTTTTGATGTGAGTGACAAGGAGTACCTCCAGCTGCCTTTGGGAATGGCTCTCTTGGCATAGCTCAGAAGTACTTGTACTGAAATAAATAACCTTGTATTTTATTAACCAACAAATTAAATCATGTGACAGATGGATCACTATTGCTTCCCATGACAGATGATAGGAACAAAACTTAATCTAAACTGAGAAGCATTTGCATAAGGTGAATGTTTGCCTACATACAAGTGTCTAACTTTGAAATCATTTGATTTATTCTCAAGGTTATTTTTCTGCTTTGACTTTGTGTTTTGGCCTTGCATCAGGGGCTAGGTAATTTCTTTCCAGATTACCAACTGTTGATGCCTGAAAAAGTACACAGTAATTAGAACATCTATCCTGATAAGAAGCAAAAACTCTGAACAACATTTTCTTGTTACCAGGAGGCGTCAGTGTAAAGTCCACGCAATAAAGTGATTTAGCTTGGGTGTGTACAGGTGATGCTAAGATGAAAGTTAGTGATAAAAGCACAAGTCCTTTCCCTAATCTCCCCATTAGTGCTGGCATCAACATGCTTATTATATGCCTTGGACCTGTTTTAAGCCCCACAATGTGTTGGACTCCCCAGGTTCTGTGTAGATACTGCTGTGTATTTGATCGTAAGAGCTACTCCAGGGATCACCCATCTGACTGTCTTTTCTGCTGGAGGAAGCCAGACTTTGTGAACCTTGATACATTTTATGTTAAGTTGAAAGAAAACAGTTTCATCCCAGGAAACAAGAAGCACCTTTTGTTACAAACCAAGAAACCCAGAAATCGAGTGTACACAGAGATATTTTGGATAGATTTGGAAATGTGTGTGAAGAAGCCTTTGCTCTGTTAGAGTTGAAAAGCCACATTGCTCTGTGGCTTGTTTGGAGCTTGTGGACATGAAAACTGCACATTGCACCTGGGCAGAGATGGCTGGAGTTGAGGTACACGTTGTATGTTCTGCTGGAAGTGTGCATTTGGGTTTGGAGTTTTCAGTTGACAAGCTGTAAATCAGTGCCTGCTATTGCAGCATGTGCATTAATGGGAGTCACATAATTTTCCTAATCTCCTTCCAAGTGTTAGGAAATGAATAATTTCCTAATCCTTGCCACGTTGTTGTTGTTGTTGTTTGTATTGTAACTGGTGCCAGGGGCTGTGCAGGCAGGGTGAAGCAGCTCCAGCCCTGGGGCAGTGGTACATGGGCACCCGAGCCCCGCTATCTCTGGGTGTTGTGCAGAGTAGAAAAGGGATGTGAAGACAGGACCACAAGCATGATGAACTGAAAGGCTAAAATTACTGTCCTTATTCACATTTAAAAATAGCTCCTTACAGACTGAGCTTTTATTTGATGTGAGTTACAGCTTATTTTGTGAGAAACTAATTTATTCCGATATGAGTAAGTGAGGCAGAATCTGCCCTTAGCTAAGACCTATTTATGTATTTGCTTAGCATCAGTGTGGATAGCAGGAGGCTGTGACAAACTGGACACTTTCAGCTTAGCAAAGACACAGCTTTTCACACTAAGAAACTGATTCTACCTAAGGATATATTCAAATGAATGTTAAAAAGTTTTAAAAGATTTTATTTTAGTGTGCTGTGGTATAGATGTAGGTCACTATATATACACGGAAGTAGTGAAACGAGCTTTCTTTTCTTTATATAATGTGTTCTTCATTGACCAAAATGTGGAAAAATATGTTATAACTGATCTTTTATTAGCTCTCGTGACCATGTGCCCCAGACTGGTGGATGCTGCTCCCTTTTGAACACTTGAAGTTGTCTCTCTTGGAGGAAGTGTTTGCACTGACAGCTGGTGGAAAGCAGAGTGTCTGCTGTGCTATTATTACTTCCTCACCTTTTCCCCTAGCCCCCATCACTCTGTTCACAGGCACATCACAGCGCTCCTGGTATGTTTAAAGAAATTGCTCAGACGTGAAGTGTCCACTGATGTAGATGAATATTTGAAGCTCTGCTGAGCAGCACATGGGCTGTTTCCTGCTACTGTGAGTGCATGGCTTGGTTACAGCCAGGCATAGCGTTAGGCTGATAACATCATAAACTACACAAACTGTAATGCAATCCAAATGTTTGTGCTGCCAGTAAATACTCTGATCACATCTGCTTAACTCTAATAATTTCTTTCTTGGTAAAAAAAATTTTGGTTTTGTTTTGCTTTGGGTTTTTTTCCACCTTTATCAAAGCAAATTTTTGTGTTTCATCTGTCAGCAGAGCTGCTGTTCTGTTGGAAGGGCTGAGTGAAGTTTTTGAATGCTTGTGATGAATGAGCTGGGATAAAAAATACTTTGGCTCTTTGATGGCCTGGGTAGTTTGCAAGGCTGACATATTTGTTCAGTTTGGAAATGGGATGAGCAGTATCAGAGGCCATACCTATGTGCTAATTCAAGAGACAGTTTTCCCATCACATTGGAAGGTTTTAACATCTCTGTTGTAGCTCAAGTGATCCACAGCTACTGTTTATTTCTTCAGAAACAGAGCAAGCAATGCCCAGATTTTGAACTTTCCTCATTTTATTTTCTCTTCTCTTAGAACAAAATTGAATTACAATCCTCCAAAGGATGATGGCTCAACGTACAAGATTGAACTCGAAGGGATATCTGTTGATATCATGAAAGAGATACTAGATTACATCTTCAGTGGGCAGGTATGGTATTAAAAAACACATAAACCTCGATTGGACTATTTAGCAAAATAACTTGGGTTTTAGCACTGCTATCCTGAAAGATGTTTAAAGCTCTGTGATAAAACTTCTGCAGAGTGGGGCTGTGCATGTGAAGTAGAGGCAGTAGGCTCTGCAGGAGTTTGCTCTTCTTGTGCATTGGGGGAGGACTTTATAATTTAGAGTCAATGTCAAATACTTGTATTAAAATTGGTGGCTACCTTCAGTAACCTGCTTTAAAACAGGCAGTGTTTGTCAGCTGTGACAGAGGACTGGTTTGGTAGCCACAGAGATGGAGACCCCTTACTGAGCATTACAGTGCACCAGGCACTCTCCCTCCCTGCCCCTTGTGCCCACCTCTCTGGCCTCCTGTCAGATCTGCCTGCCAGGAGCCTTAGCAGGAATTAAAGTTGGTGTGTCCGGTTTATTTGGAACCAGATTGAGATTGCTGAACGAGTTTAACTTTCAGCAGAAAAAGAAAAGGCAGATGTGGCTTGAAATTAATTCCTGCATGTGTGTTTTTAAAAAAATTATTTATTTATTACAGCAAAACTCATTTTAGGTTCCTGGATGAGATGAGCAATTTTATGGTTGGTTACTTCAGGAGCAAAATTTCTGCTCCTCACCTTCTGTCAAGCAAATGCCTTTCCATCCCTGTGTTAATTAATAAATGGTTAGCAGTCATATCAGTTTCTCCTAATTTTTACATGGGCGTTAATACTCCATTTTTCAGCCACTGAGAATGAGTGTAATGAGTGCGGGCGTGTCATGGAACAAATGAGTGATAGTAGCTATAACTTCTAAATTAATTCTTGCAGATCAGGCTAAATGAAGAAACTATCCAAGATGTGGTACAGGCAGCTGATCTCCTGCTGCTTACAGACTTAAAAACTCTCTGCTGTGAGTTTTTAGAAGGTTGCATAGCTGCTGAGAACTGTATTGGTATTCGGGACTTTGCACTGCACTATTGTTTGCATCATGTTCACTACCTTGCCTCAGAGTATCTGGAAACTCACTTTCGAGATGTCAGCAGCACAGAGGAATTCTTGGAACTGACTCCTCAAAAACTGAAAGAAGTGCTGTCGATGGAAAAGCTCAATGTTGGAAACGAAAGATACGTCTTTGAAGCGGTGATTAGGTGGATTTCTCATGATTCAGAATCCAGAAAGGTCAGGACATCCAAATGTTTGTATTTTGAACGTGGTGTTTATTCTAATCAGTGGGAACTTGAAATAGATGTGTTTCTTTCAGGACTAATCTTGCACTTACAGAATTAATTTGAGTTTTGCCTGAAATGCAGACCATGGGATTGCAATAAAAGGGTGAAAGCTGTGTTGATGATACATCATTTGCTGCCTTTTTTATTTAATAGGCATTAAGGAAAAAAAGCACCATTTTGATATTTGATTATGTAATCTGGTTTACGTGGTGAGCAAGCAAGTAGCGTGTTTATAGGGAAACTTTGTGGACTTGACCCATTTTCTTACTAACAGCATGTTGTATAGTTTATTACTTGCCAGTACCAAAACCTCTCAGGTATTTGCTAAACACAGAAGCATCTGCGTGTCGGGGTGCCTCAGTGCTGAGGGTGATCTTGTGTCACTGCTGCCTCCCCCAGGTCCACATGAAGGATGTCATGTCGGCAGTGTGGGTGTCGGGCCTGGACGCGGCGTACCTGCGCGAGCAGATGATGAGCGAGCCGCTGGTCCGCGAGATCGTCAAGGAGTGCAACAACATCCCCCTGACACCCCCGCAGCAGGGAGAGGCCATGCTGGCCTCCTTCAAGCCCCGGGGCTACTCCGAGTGCATCGTGACTGTTGGGGGGGAAGAGCGAGTGTAAGTGTGCGGTGCTGTCGCTGCTGGTCCCGGTGCCAGCGCTCGCGGCACTCTGAAAACACGGTGTGGACAGAATGTGTGCACCTACTGCTTATCACTCTATCGTTTGAATTTGTTTTAGGTTGGTCAGACACACCTGAAATACCTTTGGGAATGATTCAGCAATAAATAGTTACTTTGTTTCTGACATTCAACGCGTAGTAAACTTAGAGTAGGGTTGTTTGTTCAGTAACTGTTCCCTGGGTTTTTTTTAAACTGAATAGACTTAAGCACAGAACATTGGAAAAACACCTTTCTGATGATCTGAAAAGCATCTGTAACAAAACTTAGGAGTAATGAATGTGTGCTTTAAAATGTTTTGTTTATAATAGATGTGGTTCCAAAAAAGAAGTTATTATTGTTGCATCTGAGATAAGGTGAAAATTCCTGTTCCACACAATAATCCCTTTCTTTTCTTGAGTACCCCCTGCAGCAGAAGGGAGGGTTCTGTCCTGTTTAAATAAATTTAGCATTTAGATGTTAGCTCTTAATAGAAGTTTAGTAAACCACTTAGATAACATTTTGCATGTCAGTTTGTGAATCCCTTCACTCAGACATTACTAATACTCTCTGTCAGTTCTTCTTAGCTTGTTCAGAGTTCATAAGAAAGGTTACAGGCAAATACAGTAGGAATGAAGTGAATCAGCTTTTTATGTCTCCAAGTCTGTACAAACTCAATTTACGTGTTTGATTTGGGGGTCTTCTCCTTACCAGGGAAATGCCACGTGATGAGTATACATGAAAACAAGAATGAGCAAGCTTTGGACACGAGGTGTTAACAGTGAACTCGTAAAACTCTGTCTTTGTCTTTCTGTTTTTGTTTGTTCCTTCCCCACCCTGTGTTCAGATCACGGAAACCAACCTCAGTGATGCGGTGTATGTGTCCTCTTTATGATCCCAATAGACAGCTCTGGATTGAACTTGCTCCTATGAGTATTCCAAGGATCAATCATGGAGTGTTGTCAGCAGGTAAAGGGGAACTTTGTCTTTGTAAAGTCAGTGTTATGAAAACTTACCAGTGCCTCAAAATCTGAGATACGGCTTATAATAATACATTTTCTTCAAGACTGACTGCACTGGGGTTATTTCATGCTTCCCCTTTGTCTGCCCCAAACTGTACTTGATTCTGTGAAAATCCCTGTCATCTAAGTGTCTTAAAATCACAATTCCTGCAACATTTTGTGGGAATCTGCTACATCTGTCTCTCCAGGAGTATTTCATGTTTTAAGTAAATTCTAGTTGCTGCATCACTGAATATGTTGAAGGGTATCTGCAGGGGTAGGCTTGAGTCAGATGTAAGTATGTGCTTTACCTTCTCCAGTCCAGAGAAGTGACTGGTCTGAATCTCTTGGTGAATTCCAGAATACAGCTCACCAGTCATGTTGTTTTGCTCAGTGTGCAGGTGTGAGTCCTCTTCTTGAGAGTCCTGTTCTTAAGATCATGTTACGTTTTGTTTTACAGAAGGATTTTTATTTGTGCTTGGTGGTCAGGATGAAAACAAGGGAACGCTAAGCTCTGGAGAGAAATATGATCCAGACACCAATTCATGGAGTTCCTTACCACCAATGCATGAGGCAAGATCTCTATCTAACTGTTGGGATTTAAGTTTTTACTTTGGCAAAATGTTCCTTTTCTTCTGCAAAATTTTATTCTGAATCTCCAGTCGCTTGCATCTTACACATTCAAAATCATGCTACAGACTGACTTCTGTTTATATCCTGTTGTTCTTGTGGTCTGATGCTGACTGCTGGATCTGGAAAAACTAAACAATTGGTGAAGAGCTAACTGTAAGATGAACTACAAAATTTCAGGAATTTCATAATGAATCAGTCCTATAGTATACTTAATGTTCTGCGTATACTGGCCTTCTAAAACGAGAGACCTCTGAGATGGACAAAGGGATCGGACTGTGCAGAAAAGATGGACAGAGGACTGGCCAACATACAGAACTTGGCTTGCACAGACATATTTAGGTTTGGTTTGAGTTAATGCTTCCTTCTTCATAATTACATTCCATCAAAAAGTAACAGTTTGTTATTTGTAAACGTATATCCTTAATACACCTGTGTTTTTATCTTTGTAAATCAGCACAGGGTGTTTATTAAGAAGTTGTTTAACCACAGGATTTTCCTCTTTGCAGTCTCTGGTTGACAAAGGCATGTAGATTTGGCTACAATTTTAGTTATGATGCATTTAGTTTCCTGCTTATGATACGTTTGCTGTGAGGCTGAAGGGTAGCTGGGCTCATACAAACGAAATAGAGGAGCTGCCTTTGCACAGAGAATGGGTCCAGGCTTTGCTGCTATAGAGACCTGAAAGCAACAGCTTCATTGTGGAGACCACCACTATGGGAACTGAAATATGGCCAAGCTCTGTTCTTAGATTTCTGTGTGGTCTCTTTGGCTTCTGCTGCTGTGCTTTTTTTTGTTTTTCCTTTTAATACCCTTTCTTTTGTTTAGTTGATTAAATTAATAATCTTATGCTGGTGTTTAGGACTTCACCATTAACAAAACCCAAAACAAAACAAAAGCCAGGCATAATACCAATAGCACTTTGCAGACAGATATTTTGAAAAATAAGATTGTGTTCATTTATTCACAATGGCAGTTATGTTTTTCAATGTTGACTTTATTGATATTCCCTAGGCACGACATAATTTTGGTGTGGTAGAGATTGATGGGATTCTGTATATTCTGGGAGGTGAGGATGGTGAAAGGGAGCTGATCTCTATGGAGAGCTATGATATTTATAGCCGGACCTGGACCAAGCAGCCAGACTTGACCATGGTTAGAAAGGTAAAAACCTCATCCTGTATTGTTGTGTTACTTCTTGTTAAACAGTTAATGCAGATATATGTATGTATATGTATATATAAATATATATTTTGACCTTTTGCTTCAAGTAGAAGCTGTAGCAAATAGTCTCAAAATGAAATGAAAGTGAGCAGCTTCTCTGTTTATACACCAAAACAAAACTGTGGCTGAGCATTTTTATGCCTGGCATTGTCTGACACGTGGTACAGGCAACCCAAATGCCTCTGTGTGTGTGTGTATAGATAGCTTTGAGCTCTCAATACTGTGCATTTGTGTGTCATTTTAGATATATTTTTCTTTTTTTCCATAAGATTGGCTGCTATGCAGCTATGAAGAAGAAAATCTATGCAATGGGTGGAGGCTCCTACGGAAAACTCTTTGAATCTGTGGAGTGTTACGACCCCAGGACTCAGCAGTGGACAGCAATCTGTCCTCTCAAAGAGAGGAGGTGAGGGAAAATGGAAGGGGGGAACTAGATTGCTTTTCCAAGCCTCTGATGAGAGGAAAGTGTCCTTTTTCTGATGGATCTGTGAAGATGGCCTATGAATCTCACCAGGTCTTTCTGAGTCATGGTGGCCTGTAGTTAACATGTGGCTGAGTAAAGATAAGCATCCAAGCAATAAATACAAATTTTGTAGAAGTACAGTCCTGATGTTACAAGCAATAGTTCCATGATGCAAAATGAAAACTAGAAATTATAGTTCAATTGGAACTTCGGAATATTTTTTAGAGATAAATATTTTTACTCTTTTTTTCTTTTGTGATCTGAATTAGGTGCTTACAATTCATATCCATGACTCATCTCGTCTTGTTGGATATTTAAGGCATCTGTGTGTATAAATAAATGAGTAAAAGCCAAAGAAAGTTCAGAAGGGTATACAAAAGGGTTTTGATACATTGCATTAATATTTTTTCCCCATTTGGATTTTCAGATTTGGGGCAGTGGCCTGTGGAGTTGCCTCTGAGCTTTATGTCTTTGGTGGGGTCAGGAGTCGTGACGACAGCCAGGCCAGTGAGATGGTGACGTGCAAATCTGAATTTTATCATGATGAGTTTAAAAGGTAACTGGCTGCAGCTCTAAACATAGAAAATAACTTGCCATCCAGTCATCTGCCTGTTCCCTCGCCCCTTGTTCCTGCACCCCAAAGCCTGTGAGGTCTGTGCCATGTATCTGCTGCTCATTTCCCTTTTTGTGACCCAGTATGGCTGTTACTGAAGGTCCATCCACTCCATCCACTCCACTTTTCCCTCTAACATGCCAAGCCTAAAGCCCTGGAGCCACCGTGTGGGTCTTGAGTGTCCCTGGACAGGAGAAGCACCTTGGTCACACAGGGAGTTTGTGGTTCTTCCCCTGCACTCTGCAATTTCCCTGAGTGCAGGGTGCTGCTGCCCCCACCCCTCCTCATGCCCAAGGCTCCATGCTGAGTGCTCATTACAGAGCTTCTCCAACCTAAATGAATCCATGGTTCTGTGAGGAACCATATACATAATGTATGTATGTACAGGGATATTTCTTCATGATCCAATCCTATCTCCATAGATTTGCAGCTTAGGGAATTCCTAAACTAGAGATGAGAAATTTCATGCATTTCTGTTCCAAGCATTTGTAGCTGATGGCACCCATGTAGGCTTTTGCCATAGGAAAGAGACTGTGGGTGCTCTGCATCCCACAGGCACCTCACCACACTGCATGGCTGATCTCCTTCTGTTTGTTTTGAATTTGCTTCTGATTACTTCATTTGTTATCTCTCAGCTCTGGTAGTGGAATCCACCTTACTACGTGTGGTAACCATTCAAAATGTTGCCTTACACTGAATTTTTTGTTTAGTCACCTTATTCTCCAGTCATAACTGGCAAGCTTTGCTTCCTCCAGTGACTTTTTTCTTGCAAATAACTGTAAATTGGATTATTCTTTTTTCATAAATTGAATTTTAAAAAGACTTTGTGGTCAGATGTTTCAAGGCTTGTTGACAAGTGAAGGAGATTAGCATGTCTTTATTAGAAGATCAAGACTGATTTATGACAGTGACCTGTATAAAAGGACACAAAAATAGAACAGTAGATGTAAATTCATTATATAATTTTCTTGCAAGTTATGGTTGTAAAGAGACTTTAATTTCTGTATGAAGAGGTCTTCTGTGTTGTTCAAAGTGATGTCTAAACTAGCTATAATCAAATGAAGCTGAAGAAAAACATCCTTTAAATTGGTTGTAGGAAGCAGACAGATCAGAGAGGCTGTTGCTGCTGATGCTCCCTTAGTGTTTTCCAGCCTTCTGGAGGCTGGGGAAATGGTAGAAGTTTATTAATGTTTTGCAAGAGGTCTTTGAAAGGGAAAGAACTGTGGAAAGAAGTGCTCCCCTCTCTCTTACTTGCTATCTTTAGCTGATTTACTTGAAATATTCCAGCTTGATTCAGTTCTTCAGAAGGTTCTAGCTCATGATTCCTCAGCAGTGACTGCAAACCCCTTTCGCTGGCTGATGCAGGTTGAGCTTCCACAAAGTGGAGTTTGGGAAGCTGGGAGGCCCCAGCCTGGGTGCTGCAGGTGAGTCCGTGGTGCCACCTGCTGACTGCAGCACCCACCCCTGCCACAGTGTGATGGAATTGTGTCTTCACTTGGTGGCCTCCCCGAGGCATTTCAGGACTCGAGTGGAACAGTGATAAAACTCCAGTTGCTCTGAGTGTGGGGTGTGAGGGCTGTGCTGGCACAGGGCAGGGGAGGCAGCAGGGATAACCACATCTGGAGCTGATGGAGGAGGCACGTGGGGACGGCAGCTGAGGTATCAGACTTCGCCTTT
Organism: Aleadryas rufinucha; assembly: GCA_013397815.1. Taxonomy (NCBI): domain Eukaryota; kingdom Metazoa; phylum Chordata; class Aves; order Passeriformes; genus Aleadryas; species Aleadryas rufinucha. The sequence continues at coordinate 946,188 of VZTH01014969.1, read as the reverse complement.
CTGCTCTGCCACTGCCCGGTCTGAGCTTAGAAATTTAACTCAGCATGACCCTGCTGCTCAGGCAGGGCACAGGTTGTGGGTGTTCCTGTGGAGACTGGGGACCAGGGAAAGCTGTCATGGTGGCAGCTGCTGCCTGGGGACCAGGGAAGGCTGGGATGGTGGCAGCTGCTGCCTGGGGACCAGGGAAGGCTGGGATGGTGGCAGCTGCTGCCTGGGAATGGTGCTCCTGGGGTTTGGAAGGCCCCAGCTCAGCCCAGGGGTGCTGTAGCCAGAAGAGGGTGCAGTGTCCCTGTGTTATGTTCCAGCACTCAGCTCCAGGGTCTGTCAGCCATCCCAGGTTTTGGTATCCTCAGAGATCTGTGTGGGGTGGCTCCTTCTCCTGTGTGGGGGTTTGTGGCAGTGACTGTGGCACCTGAGCAGTTGTATCTATGTGGAAAAGAGAGAAAACAGCCATAAAGGGGCTTCCCTTCAAAATGCAGTTAGCACATATTTCTGCTTGCCCAATACTGAGACAGAGTGTTTCATTGTCCAGTATTCTTCTTTGAAGTAAGATTGAATCTGGGAAATTGCAATAATTTCATTATAATGGTGTTTTATAAATAAATACCAAATGAATACCAAGTGAAAGCAGACTGGCCCTCTGGAAAATGTGAGGGTATTATTTCCTGGGCTGATTGAGAAATAGAAGAAAAAAATCTAAATCACTTTCAGCTTCCTTACTTCACTCAAAATAAATAATATGCTTTTTTTAAGTCTGCGAAAACCTTATTCCAAGTACTGTAACTACTAAGTAGTTGTGTGTTTGATTAGTTTAGCAATTCCACTTGCTCAGTTGTGCATCCTTTACTCAAGAATAAAGCATTAGTGATGCCATAGAGGTTATCACAGGTGGACAATCTCTCTCTATCACCTCCTTAGTTCAGTTACTGGGATGGATATACAGAGCCAGATTCTTCATCTGAAACATTGTGCAGTTGCTATGAGGTGATCAATTTATAATTGAAAAGTACATTTATTTCCTCAGCAAGCTTCTGAAGCAAATAAAATGTGATTAGTTCCCCTCAAACCAGCAGCTTCAAAAAGTCAGTCATGAGGGATATCTGCACCCTCAGACTCTACTGTGCACACACTTCTTGTAGTTGCAGTGAAGGGAAACACTGGCACTGTCAAAGCTGAAATATCACCTCAAGAGTGGATGTGTATATCACTGGCAGAAGTCTGAAAGTGTTGGGTTAAGAGATTTGTGGAAAGGAGGGATATGTTTGCAAAATAGTTCAGAGCAGTGGGATAGAAGCACAGCACATCAATTCTAGCAGTCTCAAACCAAAATTCACGGTGATTTTTTTAATAGTTACATGCCAATATTACATACTTTGTAATGAGCTGTGGGCTTTTCCTGCTGTTTTTAAGTAAGTGCAGAACTCCTTTATGTTCATTTTCTCTGTGGATGGAGAGAACTCTGTGTACTGTGAGTTCAGCCGTGGGATGGTGTTGGTTTTGGGGTACGTGCAGCAGTGCACACCTGTGTCATCTGCACAAATTTCCATGTGTGCCTCAGGCCTCACTGCCAGGGCACAGGGTCGAGCATCATCCCAGGCACCCAGAGACTGCGTGTCTGAGTTACAGGTTTTACTCCAGTGTGAGTGTCTAAGGATGCACTTACATCAGTATATAAACATATTAATTCATGTGAGCTGCCATAATTCTGGCTTGAATTGGATTAAAGGACTGGACTTGTTTAATATTGTTTACTTTGACAGTAACTTACTCCAAAATAACTCACAGTGCAGAGTCTTTCAAAATTGTTATTCTTAACCATGATGCAGCCTTTTCAAAGACTGGGGATATGCTGAGATCTTCGCACTAGCAAAAAAATAAACATTGAGACTCCTGTTAAGCTGTGCTGTATAAACAAGTAATAAAATAAATGAAGTGAGACAGAATAGTAGCATCCACATGAAATGTGAACGGGGTAATGTAGAAAATAATTCTCATACTTCAATTGCTGCTGTAACTGAGATTTTTCAATTAATAAATGTTTTGTCAGCCTGTCTTTAGTCATGTGCATAAGTGAATTTAAGTGAACCCAAAGATAGAAAATACTGTATGTCAGACTGCAGGGTTTTTGCAGGATGTGGATTTTTTTTTTTCAAAGGCTGTAGATTGAGCTTTGTGTGCATTGTATCCTGTTTTTTTAAATATCGATCAAGCTAAAAACAGATTTAATAAATGTGAAAGTGGAAGATGGAAATGTGAATCCTTCCCTCAGTGATCCAGTGTTGGTCTACCCCATAAAAAGCAGGAAGTCTTAAATACATACTCAAGACCTTGATGGGTCAGACTTTCCTTCTGCCAGAGTTTATAATTTGCAATTTTTGCACCACGTAGGTGTGTGGAGAATTGGATGATGTCTGTACATATTCAGGTTTTTCCTTTTCAATGTGGATGGTTGGAAATATTTAACAGAGCCCAAACTGACTTTAGGATTCTTTGCAAGATCTGTTGGTGGTGCTCTGTCCTTGAGTATGGCCACTGCTGCCTTTCCCTGGTGGTCTGTAAGTGGGGTAGGATTGCTTCTTTCTTTTCATGATTCAAAAAAGAATTATCAAAATTTGTAGGTATTAAGGGGGATAAAAGTGAGAGATAATTTTCAGAAGCAGTACTTTGGTAAAATATCCTTTACAATGTTCTTTTTGCTACTGGAACATCATAAAAATAAGGGAGAGCTTTCAGCAGTATATAACTAGTGAACTAAATAGTCTTGTAACACAGTATGTGTAATTAGCAACATTCTTCCATTCAGTGTGCAGGAATTTCATTAAAAGTAAGTGCTTATGCAAATGTAATGAGAACACTGACTGACTGGCAGCACTGTCAGATGAGAGGAACATGGATTTTCATTCATTTCCAGGCTTCCTTTCCCAGCTGGGGTGAGCTTGAGGTGACGTGTCTGGAATATGTTGGTTCTGTATCACATCTTTATTTACTTCCCACTTGGAAATAAAGCAGTTACCATCCCACTCGTTAATTACAGCGGTGTGGAAGGATCGTTTTGTTTGTCTCACTTTAAGACTGAAAAAGAATCAGGATTCCTTCCCTTCTTTTTTTTGAATTGGGTTGCCTGTTGCAGTTTCAGAGCGATCACTTCTGCCCATGGTTGCAGCAGGACCTGCCTTCCCCCTGCTCCTCTTGGACTCGGTTTGAGTGGAGCCATCCCGGGGAAGTACGCAAGAGTTCTGTTCCAAGGACTGTTTTCACATTGCTGAAGATTGTGAATTTTTGGTCATGGTGTTTTTTCCATACTGTTCAAACAGCAGGCACAACCCACATTAAGCTGGAGCTTAGTCAAATTCTGATGAAACATGACCCCTTGCCCTTCCTGTCTTTGTTCCTTCCTAGTTCTAACTGCTAAAGCTGCTGTGAGTGTTCCTGAAAAGTGGTGCCTGTTTTTTAAAGTATACACGTTGAGAAAGCCTAAGGATGAATTTTCACAAGCAACTACAAATACTTTAATATTGTCCTTTAAAAAAAACCCTGATTTGAGATTTTTCCCTTCCTTAACCTGGTCCTATAGTTAGAATTTTTAAAAAAATTTCCAGTCTTCCCTCTGCATTTCTCTGCCACTTACTCAGTTTTCAGAATTCTAGGTCACTTGCTGCTAAAAGGCAGTGAAAATACTGTGCCCTCGTCCTACAGTAAGGAATGGAAGCTAATGAAATATGGTGCAAGATGTTTTGATCTGTGAGAGTTTCTGAACCAGTGTAGAGAACTTCTTCTTTTCTCTCCTTAGTTCATCTGTCCTCCTCTGTGACAGCTACAAACCATTTCCTTGCTTTCTGCAGAACGTTAATCCTTCAGTGTACAGCACAGACAAAATAATGGACAGCTAATCCTTTCATTTGCCCTTTAAAAATTGATTTCTGTCTCCAAGATAATTGATATGGAACAGCATCTCCTTCAGTGCCAGAAGAGTGGTTTGCTTCTGAATCAGGATTTCAGATGATGCAGAATTTTCAAAGATCAGCAGTATCTGGGAGGGCATTTTCTAACTGTTTCCTTCAAATTAACCTGGTATGGCCATGGGATGATTTTCAAAGATTTCTCAGACCTTCATGTTCTCTGTAAATTATTAAATAAAAAGTGTAGGAGCAGCCCCCTAAAATGGCCTTGATTTGTACATCTCAGAGGCTGTACACAGTAACTGTGTTAACATCTGCAAAGGTGCAGCAGCATTTTGTAGGAATTTGTTTCAGAACCACAGAGAGAATGCTGACAGCTCTTGGCAATGGGACCTCTTTATAAAGCAGCATCCCACGTGCATGAGGGGTACATACTTACCTGCTTTCCAAAGGCTTCAGCACTGAAAACTGCTTTTCACTTTGTGGAAAGATCAGGCTGATGGAGTGTTGAAATGAAACTGTGCTTACAGTGAACACAGGGCAATTGTAAGGTTACAGTAGGAGCTGGAACGGGTTTGAAAAGAGCCTGATATGTGATTGGGAAGATCTATGGCCATTCCAGAAAAAGGACATTTCTTTTCTTTTCCAAATTCCATGACCACTTTGATTTCCAGTCTTCTATCCCTTTTTGAAGTTAAGCATTGCCAAGTGCTGCATTCTTAGCAGGCAGGGATTTCATGTCCCTGATAAAGCACAATTAAAGAAGTTAAGGAATTATATGGGGGAGACACTGCTTAATAACAGGTTTCTGCTACAGCAATTTGTTATTTCCCATACTATGGAGCATTAAAACTTAATGTGTTCATTTTAAAGACAATTTAAAGACAAAACTGCCTAAAATTTTCTCTGTAGGGAAAATTGACTGGCATAGCTGTTGTTGGCTCTCTTACATGCCTGCTCTCTTCCAGAAGGTCACATTGGGTGGCTGCAAGAAGAATTTATTGTAGGTAGATTACACAGATGAGTGGAGCAATTCTGAAATTAAGCAACTTTGGGATACAGCAGTACCAGCTGCTTTTCCTGGCTGGGAGAAGCCAGGGCTGTCCCAAACTAGACAATGTTCTCTTTACATAACAAATTAATATGTACACTCTGCTTTTGAGTCAAAGTTTACAGTTGCAAAAAGACTCTGGCTTATTTCTTTAATGTGCTCACTAAAAATCAAATCCTGTTTTTTAATTGTTATTTTTACAGGTGGATTTATCTAAATGACCAGAACCTATGTATCCCAACTAGTTCTTCTTTTGTGTATGGAGCAGTGCCCATCGGAGCCAGCATATACGTGATTGGAGATCTCGATACAGGTCAGAACCAGAGCTTAAAATCTCTTGATGATTATTTCATTCCAATCTCTGGAATATTTGGCACTGATGAGACTAAACATTTTAAGAATAGGACACTGTGACACTGTTCTGTCACTGTGGGTCACGGGGATTATGCTGGATATACAGAAACACACAGGCTGGTTTTGGACTCTCCAGTAACAAGTTCAGTGCTATGAGCATTGGGTTGATTTGGTTGATTAGTTTGAAGACCACAAGAGGTCAAGACTGAGAGTGTGTTACTGCTTTTATCTAAATGTAAGAAGAACTGTTAGTGCCTGAGGTTGTAACTCCTGTCTTTGCAATGGGAAACAGGCAGTTCTGCATTCTAGGGGCATCATCCAGCGGTTCATATGGATGTGATAGCGACTCTTGGCTCTCAATCACAACCAAATAGATTTGTGCTAACAAACATAGTCAGTTCTCAGCTGTCAGCATCTGGCCATGCTCTGTAAAAGAGATTTGGAAGACTTTTGTGGCCGTGTGTACTTACAGGAGTGTGTAGCAGGAATTTCTCCAAAATATAAGCAAGCAAAATCCCAGATGGGGTGGGTTTAAGGAGATCAGAAATGTCATAGTAGTTCCCTTTTGACCACTATTTCCACCACCCATGGGAACACCGATTTGTGTTCCTGTGCATGCTCTCATTCACACATGTGCCTTACTAGAGGTTAAACGTGGCGGCAGCTGCAGTGAGTTTTAAGCATGCCATCTCTTTTTTTGTTCATTCAGGTACAAACTATGACTATGTTAGGGAATTTAAGAGAAGCACGGGCACCTGGCAGCGCACTAAGCCGCTGTTCCCCTCGGACCTGCGCCGGACCGGCTGCGCGGCGCTGCGGATCGCCAACTGCAAACTCTTCCGGCTGCAGCTCCAGCAGGGATTGTTCCGCATCCGCGTACCTTCTCCGTGATCCGTGTGCCGCCAGGGGAGGAGACTGGAAGAGTTCTGCGCAGTCCACCATAATCTAGCTCTATTTAAAGGAAAAGCTGAGAAATTACAGCTGAAACTTACACTGTATGCTGTGCTTTGGTATGGTAACTGTTTTTGTTTTAAATGCTTACAAAGCTTGAGTCTCAGTACTTGTTTCGGGAACAAATAACTTAAGTACACATTAAAAAGAAGAGAAGGGGGAAAATAAAAGGGGAGATCGAGGAAACACCTTCAGTCGTAACCATTTGGAGTTTAAACCATGTTATTGAAGGAGGATTTTTGTGTCTGACACTGGTGGGAATTGGTTTCCTTTGGCGAAGCTTACTGAAAAGCAAAAAAAGGATTTCAGGTGCGTTTCCCCTGCGGGGAACAGATGCGAATCCATGTGCTATCTGGGACTGGATAGCTGTGATACACAGAAGCTACACCACAACCAGCCTCCCTGGCGTGCCGCTGTTGGAGCGTGAGGCCACAGGAGGTGTTGGTCGTTGCACCTTTTATTTCTAGTCCTTTCTCAAAAGATAAGGTCTGTGCCTAAAAAATGGTGGAGGTGTGTACGTACGGTTTTTCATTCATTTGCAACGGTTTCATTCTGACAAATATTTTTAATATATATAAAATGGACTAATCTGAAATGGATACACCCCAGAAAATGGATGCAATACACCACAAAGAAGTAAACTTTTTTTCTACGCTGTCATTCGAGTAGCCTGATGAACTGGTCTGCAGGTGGGTGGCGTGCGCTTCTGGGTGGGCTTTGGTGGCTGTTTTCCTTGAAGTGAAAAGGGAAGACGTGTTTGGAACGGTTAGTGATGATTGCTGCTTTTGGTAAGAGCAAAAGGACAAACTAAATAGATTGTGTTCCTTTTTGCTTCAGATTGCTTGCAAGCTAAGAATGGTTTTTAAGACTGAGGATCACAGAAAGATGCATTTTATCTCTCTTAGAACAAAGGTGAAATATGACAAGGATATATTTATTTTGCAAAAAACATGGGTTTGGGACTAAGAGTTAAGGAAAATTTGTACAGTGACTTTAAATTGGGATCAAAAGTTGGTTTACTAATGATTTCTGTGCTACAGTACAGTCTTGTTTACTGCTGTCTGACTTTAAAAGCTGGGTTTTATGGTGTGGTTATAGTGAAGAACTTAGTATCTTGCATTTTATTTCTTACTAAGCCTTGTTCACATCAGTAGTGATATTTAATTGACTTTTGTTTGTAGTCAAGATCAGCTGGTAGAACACTTTTACCTCAGTTTTTAATTTCATTGTTGTTGTGATGGGTGGGACATAACCTGTATTTATTTAAAAGGAATAAAATGGGAGAGATGGAAAATAGTAATAATACCTCCTGCCCTTCAGAAAAAGAGACTTTGTACAACCAGTATTATAACTACATACAAGACTTTCCACTCTGCAACTTTGTGGACCTCAGACAAGCCAAACTCTGCCCTCAGTTGTGTTAGTGTAAACCTTCGTCATCTTTATTGAATCATCTTACATATGTTGAAATATGATCCCAAACTAGTTCAGAATATTGGTATTTCACTAAATAGTCCTTAAAGAGCCATTCTGAAACTTCTGCTCAGTCCTTCCATAGCACTGGTGTATGGTTGGAATTACTCTGATTTCTGAGCAAAGGAGAGTGGGGGGTGGGGAAAAGGGCAGCAGCCAATCCATTGACCATTATTTATTTTTTTTTATTTTTTACGATGCTGAAGTGCTGCAAAACTTGAACTATATACATCGATTTTCTGACCTATATTAGTTGGCATATTAAAAGGTTTATATATTTATGCATTGCAGTAAACTTGGTGTGTGTATATATATGTCTTTAGATTTTAAATTTATATATAATGCTTTACTACAGAAATGTGAACCACTATTTCCATCCTTGGCTGTCTTGTGAAATAAATCAAGTGCTGTTAGTTTATCTGTAAAACTTCCCTTTTTTGAAAAATAATACATGGATCAATTTTTTTTTCCTCAGACAAAGTGCCAAGATCCCATATTCAAAAGTGATGAATGTTCCTAAGTATCTGTTTCACTTTTGAGCTCAGTTTTCTAAGTGGCTTGGAAAACTTCCGAAAATGTTATTCAGAATATTGCCAGCTGCTATCTCCTGAGTCCCTGTAGCTTCCCAGTACACTTGAGGGCATTCAGCATCCAGAAAACCTAAGTGATAAATGCACATGGTAAATCCAAGTAAATTCTCTAGCAGTGTTTTGCAGTTAAAGTTACTGAACTGAATGTTTACACTTAGAGTAGGATTAACACTAGGTGTTCTTAGTTTGTTTAAAAAAAAAAAATAAATAAAACAAACAAATCTGCTGGTGATTGGAACGTGTTGCAAATGCACTCAGTGAGATTTGACCAAGAAGTTTAAGCCTCTGTACCTGAACCAGTCACAAACTGAATTTCTGAGCACATTGTACTCATGTCACGTTTTGTGTGGCTGGGGACCAAGTCTCCAGCGATGGTCTCCAGGAGTTTTGGGTGCGTGCTCAAGATTTAGGCACTCCTGAGATCTCAAAACTGGCTTCCTTGGCCTTGCCTAAGGGGATGGGGACCATTCCCCATCTGCGCTGTCTGTGGGACTGATCCAGGAGCTGCTCCAGCCCCTGTGTGTGCAGGAGGGAAGGGATGTATCTTCCAGGGTCTGGCTCCTGTCTGTCTGTCTGTCCAGCTCTGATCTGTGAGTGCATCCCTTGGATTGTGCAATAACCAGGTTCGTTTTCCCTCTGAATTTGGAGCAAGGCTTTGAAGCCAAGGCTCCCCTTTCTCCAGGGATTTCAGTGGTGATGGTGTAGGAGTGAAGAGGCAGAGCTGACCTCTGACTTTTCTTTCCCTTTTCAGAAGGGATGGTTGACTTCAGAAGGAGAGGGAGGCTGTGATGATAGCAGAGGTGCTGAGAGGAGGGAGGTCACCAGTTTGCTGAGCGTGTTGAACGTGCAAACAGCTGTGGATTGAGCTGGGTTCACTGGTAAATGCCACCACCCAGCTGTCCCTGCTCTCCTGGCACTGTGTACCCCTGCCCATGATGGCTGAGCCACATGGAAGACAATGGAATTTTTTTGAGTTGTAATCCAGGGGTTTTAGGTGCTTTGGCAGTTTAGAAACTTGTTTAAGTTGTCCTTGTTTGGCGCAGTGGCCTTAATTCCTCCCAGCTCATGAATGGACACTGACATTCAGCCAGGTCCTCCACAGGTGACTGTTTGAATGTTTTTCCTGGCCAGCTGTTTGTGCAGGACAAGGACTGGCTGGGCCACCTTGAGCTTGAGGGACTTGAGCTGGGCCTCTCCATTCTTTTTCCTTTCCCAGCCATTGAAATCAGAAAATCACCAAATATGGGGTAGGAATTGTGGAAGATGCGAGGAGTGGTGGCTTTTTTCTCCCCTTACTCCATCTCTTCCCACAATTCCCCCAAGGAAAAGTTTATCCTTCATTTTTTTCATGTGCCACAGATAATTTCAGAAGAATTTTGGAATTGTTAATTTTAGGGTAAAAGTTGGGGAAAAAAATACATGCTACTGTAAGCACACAGCAGTGTCCTCTGTGCTTGTTTTACACGTGTAGTCTTGTGGCTGCTCTGCCCAGCAGAGAGGGATTACAGAAGCAAAGGTGTAAAGTGCTGTTGCTCTCATAAAATAAATCCCTTGAGTTCTGAGGGAGGCACATGCCTGGCCTGGCTCCCTTCCTTACCTGGCCTGGGCAGATGCTCGTGTTCCTAAAGAGTCAGGGTTGGATTTCAGATCCTCTCCCTTTCTGGGTTTATAACTTGAAGAAGAGGCATCCTGAAGAGTCTTCTGTTTTGCTGTATCACAGCAAGGTCTGGTTATCCTTAAATATTTTGTCAGCTAGTCCTTAAATTGTAGTTATTGTGAAAGTGCTGTGTCAACCCAGCTGCTTCTGGTCAAGCGAATTTCTGTAGCTTTGAGGGTACTTCATCTTTAAATTGAAGGCAAATTAATATGTAATTACACAAAAGGACAGAGGTGAACCTGAAACCAAAAGAAACTCAAAATCAGCTGACTGATAGCTGTGGGCAGGCTGTGTCCCTGGTGTTTGACTGCACAGCACGTGCCTGGCACACAGCCTGCCTTCAGAAGCAGAGATCTTGATGAAAATAAGAGGTTTTTATCAAAGCTACTGACCCGCCTGGCTTATGAACTCCCCCTCCAGAACACACCAGGCAGCCTGGTTGCTTTGCAATATCTCTTGTGCCTGCATGACTCAGTAAGTGCACAGGAGTGAGAGGTTTGGGGAGGTTTTTCCCTGTTTTAACTGCAGTTTCTCTGTTTTTTCCATAAATGCTGCGGCCGTGCAGCCTGCATGGGCTCTGCTACAGTGCATGCACCATGCAAAGTGGAGGATGCAATAACAAATGCAAGTTGTTACAAGTGCCAAACTTCTGGGTTCTTCTGTGTATAACAATAATTCAACTGTTCTACTAAAATACAGAGATGCTTAAAATTCACTGTGTTCCAAAAAAGAGCAGCGGTTCTTTTTTTTTTTAAAAGAATGTTATTGAAAGCAATGTAAATCTACTTTTTTTTTTTTAATACTGTTCTGCAGGTTTGTGTTACTCTTCACAGCTGCCTTGAATATCACTCCATGTGATGCATAAGGACACTTTGCTCTTTATTAGAGCACTGGTGCCATGCAAGTATATAATAAAAGGCAGCTGACAACAGGCTTTAGTATTTAAAATTATAACTCTTTAGATTAAGTGCAATTTGTTTGCATTAATCGACCTGCAGAAAGGAAGCTGTGCCTCGGGAAGTGTGGCTGTGCCCAGGGACACAGGCAGACTGAGCATTGTAACTTAGGTCTGGTTCGGTGCCACTCACAGCGATGCTTTCCGAGGAATTCTATTTAATTTAGGGTTAAATGGATCCTTTCTGCCTCTAATTTAGCACTGAGGATTTGGGGGTTGTGTTCTCTTTAGCTCTTTGGAGTACTTAAAAGCTACTCCAGGTGGGTGGGAGGGGTGTTAATTGCATCCGTGTTTGTAGAAGCTGCTATTTCCATCTTCCCTCGGAGTATTTCCTTTTCCCGTTCAGGACTGAGTGCAGGCCTGTGTTTCAGTCGTCACTGCTGCAGCCTTTTGACATTTGCCATTTCTGTTGCTCTTCCTTGTTTTTTCTTGGAGCTGGGAGCTGTGTCCCAGGGTCTGTGTTTCCAGGGCACAGTGCCTGTGAAAGAAAAGCACAGAGCTTGGCAAGGTGAGCCAGTAAAAGCCAAAGGCAGTGGGGTATGGGGGAAGCTCTGCTCCTTTTCTGTAGGGGTCACCTCTGTGTGCTCTGAAGTTTATTAATGAGTTTGGCACCTGCTCTCCATCATCCCCATGGGGTTTGGTGGGGTTTTTTTTCTTTTTTCCCTGGGAAATTCCTTGCAGTAGGAAGGATTGCAGCCAGGGTTTAAGGTGACACCTCTGACCAGCCATGCCCAACATGACTCTGCAGTCTGACTGCTGCTGTGCTCCAGCAACCAATTCTCTCAAAATTTTGACTATCAGGTTGCCTAAAAACATAGACTAAAGCCATGCAAAGTGCCCAAGATAAACACCTGCTTAAAAGGATTAAGGGTAGTAGGAAAATTAATCTATGAACTGCTACCAACAGGTGATTATGTTGAAAATTTATTGGTGATAGAAAATCTAAATAATATATTTTTTAAATTACTTATTCTAGGTAGCTGCTTCTTAGTTATAATAGAATTTGCAATACATAAAGGATTTGTATAGAATAATATTTGGAAGTTATTTGAAATAATCTATTGAAATGTCTTGAAAAGTGAGCTGGAAGATTGGAGCTTTTCAATGGAAAAGGCTAAATCTTGGTGCCCAGCAGTTTTGCAGGGTTTCTGTGTGCAGAGAACACCTGCCAGAGCACTTCAGTACATGAAGCTGCTCAATGCCACTGCCTACCTGTGCCCTTGAATTTGCATCGTGTAACGAGGCTGTTCTGAGCCCTGGTAAAAGCTGATGGATCTGATTACAGTAATAGGATATAAAGAAGCATCCCCTGTGTAATTAGTGTTATTTTATTGATAAAACATGACTTTTTTTTTTTTTTTTACTACTGGGGCTTTTGAATTACCACTTCAGGTGCTTGATTTATTTATTTTTTAAATTTCTTTGCCTTCCATTTTTTTTCAGTTAATGCTAAGACATCCCCAGTTTTGGTTGAGGGCAAGTTTCTTTCATCTGTAGTTCTAAACCCTGGCAGAGCCTGGCAGACCCCCTGCCACAGGCTGTGCACTGGTTTCACAAGTGTCATTTCTGTGCACTCTGTTATTGGGCTGCCACCTCTGCCAACTTCAGAGCAGAAAAAAAACCCCTGTGGAACAATTTTGTACCTGATGAAAGCAAGAGCCTTTTTGGAAAGTCTAAATTTCTGTCTGCAATAGGCAGTGTGCTACAGAAACCTGATCCCTGGCTGGGCTTGAGGTTCTCTCCTGAATGGTCTCACATGCAAAAGCTTCGGGTTTTATTAATCTGCTTTATTAATTTTCACATGATACCAGGAAAGCATTATCATCCCTGTCACTTGTTTCACTGTGTTTAAGTCTTAAAAAGCAAAGCCTACTTACTTATTAGAGTGCATAAACCAGCACACAGGGGTATCTGCAAGGTGGTCAAGTGAAACACAGCTGATGTTCTGTAAAGCTCTTGCTGCGGTTTCTTTCTGAAGGGAAGACAGGGAGTGCCCTCTTAAGAAATACTTTCAAACTCTTTCAGAACTGGTCTTAAACTAGTCCAAAGGACTCTTCTGGATTACTTAGAGAACATGGGGTCTGTTCTAGCTTTTGTTTGCTTCGGGAAACACCTGCAAAGTCAATTTTAAGCCTTTTTTTTTTTTTTTTTTTTTTTTTTTAAATCTTTGACTTCCAAAACCTGGGTAGTTTGCTTCTTGCAATTGAAACATGCTTGTGTTTAAGGGTCTGAGACTGCATTTTGCAATGTGTGGTGAGTGTTCTGTCCTGTCTTGGTTACATGATGTAAACAGCAAGCTGAGTTCTGGGGGCCCCCTGGAAGGTCCTTTGCAGTGCTAAGAGGTGGAGAAGGATCAGTACAAGGTTCTCCTCATGCTGCACAAGCCTTGCTGTGAGTGTCAGATGGGGCAAGAGGCTGGGTTTGGTACAGAACTCATGGAATTGCCACCGCTGGCTGCCCTCAGTGTTTGAACCCCCAAAGCCCCTCAGGGGCAGGTCCTGGGCGTTCCATGCACGATGTTTCCTGTGGCTGAGCTCAGGTGTTTTCCCTTTTGCTCTTATTAACAGGATTTTGCTTTCACTCTCGCTCTGAACACACGGCCTGTGCCCACGGTCCCTGGGAGCACAACTCCTGTGGCTCAGAGGGTGGCCACACCAGCTTGCTCCCTGTGGCTTTCTGCACATCTCTGCACGTCAGTGTGTGTGGGGATAGTGCTTAGTACACGATGAAATGGCTTTTCATTGAGCTTGTAAAACTGATGCCAGCAGGTCAGAGATCACCTGAGCACCTGTAAGCAAACCTGCAGGTGGAGCAGGTGGAGCCCAGTCCCTCATGTGCGTCACCGTGGCTGGAAGTCTGGCGCCTTGTCCGGGGGGAAAAGCCCCTGTTCCCAGCTACCTCATTTGTTCTTTCTTTGCACTTTGTCAAATATTTTTTGTTTTGTTTTGTTTTAAATTGCATTTTGTCCTTCAATTAAAAAAAACCTAAAAGCAGACAAGAAGCAGGACAGAATGGTGCCATTGCCCAAGGACAGTTTACTTTAATTTCATTTTAAATTAATGTTTCTGTACAAAAAGACCAAGGTTGACCTGCAGCTGCTGTAAAAAGTAAATAAAAATTTCTATTCCTTGAAAGTAACTATTATACTTGGAAATGAGAGTAGCAATTGAAAGGCTGTCCTGATGATTTTTAAATAGGAAAAACTCTGTTTAAAAAATTGAAGTCTCTGCTCTTTTAAGGACAGATCAGATAGTTTTCTCTCTGCCTCTACTCTGCTCTCACTGTTTTGCCTGTGAACTTGATCCATTATTTTAATAGAGAGATTCACTGATTTGACTGTGATGTCTAATTAGATATTTTTCTGTGGAGTTCCCCATTTAATCACCTGCAGAGGAAAAACTATTCAAATCAATTCCCACCTTCCACACCTGAACTTATGTCATTGCCCATTTCTTTGTGATCTTCAGGCATGTGGGGTTTTGCTTAGATTGAAGAAATTTTTTTAAAAGTGTGTTTTCTTCTGCTTCTAAAGGTGCTATTTTGACATCGTTTTGAATTCCTTACACTGTGCTCGACTTCTAAAAGTACCAATATAAGCTGGTAATCAGCTTGTGTTTGTTCTGTGGAGTTTTTCTTTGAGTATTCAATCTCTTTCTAAAAAAGCATCCCTTTTCATAAAGACGGCTTCCAAAGTGTCAATGGCCTTAATAATACACAATGTAATGGGAAAATGCTACCTTTTTTCTTTCTTTGTAAAGGCAAAACCAAGAAATGCTTCACAGAGAACATTTTCCTCTAATATTTTGAGGAGCAGCTTATACTAACTTTGAATTCAATGTAGCAAACATTTTAGTGGCCATGCACAAATAGTAGGGGTGAAACAAGGAGCTATTCATGCCTCTGCAGACTGTACCAATTAGCTCTAATTCCAGAGCCTTCCATTAGCATCATGGTGGCTGTTCCATAAATATTAATCTTCCCAGGCTGGGTCCCAAGACCTGGCTGTGTGTCTGGGACGTGCTGACCCACGTGGCTGGCAGAGCATTGGGATCTTGGGCCCCGTGTGGGGTTTGCCTCAGACCCCTCCTGCTCAGCCCCCAGGGTTTGGGTGCCACAGGTGCTCAGGAGGAAGGAGGAGGGAAGCTCCCAAGTGCTGCCATTGCAGTGACATTGGCTTGGTCACTCCGAGGAGAGGCTCTTGTAGCCACAAGCCATGGAGGAGAGAGCTGAATTCTAGTCCTATGTAGGAACTTTGTTGTTGTCCTTTTCGTGCTGTCTTTATTTTTGTTTGATCTGTATCATCAGGCTGGTTTAGACATTTGGTAACACTGCTACAGGAAGGTTTTTCCTTCTCTGGAGCACATAAAGTCCTACTCCTGCCCTGTCTGAAGCAGCAGGAAGGATCAAGGGTTGATGTTTGAACTTGTCCCATCTCCAGACAGCAGGTTATTTATTGCCTTCTCGTAGGCTCTGCAGTCCCAGTGCTGTAGCATTTCTCAGTCTTGTTAATCTAAGAGCCCTTTAGCCTTTTGAAAAGAGTCCAGAGACTGCCTTGCCCTTCTCCTGCTTCACGCATTGGGTGCTGCCCTCTGGACCATCTGAATTCCTCCAGGCTGTCACTGTGGAGGAGCCACCGGTTGGTGGCCTCACAGGAGTATCTGTGATACCTGCAGCACTTCTGAAAAACAGCTGATAAATGAGGGGCCATGGAGAAACACTACTGAGCTCACAAATTCCTGATCCTCTTGTTTTAGGGAAGGCTGAAGAGCAGCATCATTCCTTGCCTTGCAGCTGCTCCCTGCTGCACAGGTAAGGATGAGCCTGCACTGTCCCTTACTTAAGGGTAAGATATAAAGATTTATGGGCTGTTGTAGGAGATCCACTATTTTTCATTTGTTGTATTTAAATCTGAGACTTCTGGAGCTATGTCTGCAGTGTGGAACCACAGGTACTGGCCTAAACAGCTGGGGAGCTTCTGGCCACCTGTTTTTCCACTGCACTTTTTCTCTTTTCCTGAGAAACCAGAGATGTGAAACTGCATCCCAGTTTGTGTGTGCCCACTGCTTCATAATCCAAAGTGGGAGCCTGACAAGCTGGAATTGTTTTACTTTTACCTCCAGAAGGAAAAAATAGAATTTCTTCGCATTAGATGGTCTATCTTCAGAGTTTTCCCTCTGTAAACCATGTTTATTGAGTTCCATGAATCTTTTGGGATTGGGCTAAAGAATATGAATACATATTATATGAATGATAACTAGTGTACTTAGTGTGACTTTGTACAGTACAAATACTCCATTTTAGCTTAAGAGAATGAAATAACTACACTGAATAACCCAATTATGATATCTGTATTCCAGGAACCAAGTAATAGGAGGGTATTGGAATGTGATGCCACATTGCTGCCACTCTCCTAAAGGTTCAGTGTTCTGTCAAATCTAAGATCTTGATAATTACCAGGATATTGTCAGAATATATTGCCACTTCTACAAAAGATATGTTGGTGTGGTGAGGTAGAAGCACTCACCTCTTGTTTACCACCTCTGGCATGCAGCTCAACAGCAAGGGTTATTCCATCATCCAGCTGTTGTGCTCTGACTCCTGTATTACAGATGTGGTTCCTGTTACAGGCTTTTTATGTGTGTACGTGTTCTGTGGGTCCTTCTGTGCTTTGTGTGGAAATGGAGTTTTAGCTTTTATTTATGTGTCCACCCCAAAATCTTCATGTGCTGCTTTAGAAATGAATTGCTGAATCACTTGGGGCCAGGGTTTGGAATGCTCTGACCGGAGCATGTTGAGTTACTTCTGTTAAAAACAGGGGAAAATAAGACCTAAATGCTCTTTGACCTCAATCAAACTATGCAATACAGCACACCAGAGAGCTGAATTCCTTGTGATACAGAAGTGCAGCTCCTGTGTCCTTCCAAACCCAGTCCTTGGTCCAAGGTTAGGAGAGCTTGTACTCAATGGCTGCCCAAGAATCTTGTATCCAGATCGACTCTAGTTCACTCCTTTTCCTCCTGCCCCCTCGCCTGGCCCGGCAGTTTATCCAGGTCAGGTTGTTGGGTGTTTTGGCTCGGAATGATGTGATCTCCAAGTGTGTCCCTCCTCTGTCCCGTGGTGTTGTCAATTGGAGCTTGTCCTGTGACCCCACCAGTGCAGCTTTACCCGCTGGGGCCACTTCACTGTGTTTGCATCTCCCTGCCCCAGAGCATGTCGGGCATTTGGGGTTTGCTGTGCCCCCTGGGTGGGTGTTGTCTTGCTTTCCCTGTGTCAGTCAGTTGTGGGTCTGGTGCTTACAGTAAAAAATCCCTGTGACATCTCAAATGCAGTCCAAGTATGTTTTCATTTCCGCCGCTTCTGTGTGTGTGAGTTTGATTTTCCTGCTTCTGTGGCAATTCAGGGATAAATGCCCCTGTGGTCAGGACTGCTGGTGAAGGTTCTTTGTTCTCCCACTGCTTAATTTTTCCAGTGAAATTTGTTCCTTGTGTTCCTCTTCTTCCCCCTGCTAAAAAACGGGTACAGTTTTCCCTGCTTCTGCCTCCCATGAGGAGCTCTCCTCTCCCAGGTGATCATGAATTCTCACCATTCTTCATTTACTTGACCCACCCTGGTCCTCCTACGGTTTCTCCCTCCTAACTTCCTTTACTATTTTGTCTCTCTTTAATTCAGATTGACCTCCATTTCTTTCTCTGATTCCAAAAAGGGATTTTGGTGCATAACCTGGGAGACAAGCAGAAAAGCTCTCTCTGTGTACATCCATTCCCTCCCCAGCACACGCAGTGTAAGGGGCTCAGCCTGTTCCACTCCTTTCCCCAGGTTTTTCCTAGAGCTAAGCAGACCACAGGCTGAAGCCATTTCTTTTTTCTTTTGGTAATTGAAACTATTAGGAGATTTTCTTCTTCAGAAATAGCCACTGCAGATGAGCAGCTGGCATGAGAGAGGGTTGTTATGCTTCCATATTCAGTATTTTTAATTGAGGAACAAATAATTTATTTTGGGGAAAAATGTAAATTTTTTTGTATTTGTATGTCAAAGTGGCCTTTATAGGAAAAGCACATAAAATATTTAGATTAAAATTGCTTAGTTGTGTAATTTTAGTGGGGATTTTTGTATTGACAGGGTTTCTATGCATTTTTCAAAATCTACTTGCTGTTTTGTGTTAGAATTATTGGAAATCTTTTTAAAAACATGTATTACCACATTTTCCATGGTTGATCCCTTTACTATCATTCCTTTTGAATACTAAAAAGATTTTAATTAACCCTGTAAATTAATTTTCCCCCACAAATATTTGCATTAAGTCAATATAATGAGTTATAGCGTGGGTATGTAGCTTTAAGGGAATAAGCCTAGTAGTGCAGCTTAATTCTGGAGAGATGTGTTTGCAGAAGGGTGGTACAGCAGCGTTTCAATTGCACTTAAATCACTAAATTAGGAAATTAGGTTTTTGCTGTACCTCACTAGGGTTTTATTAAACCGTGTCCATCCTGTATTGTTTACACTTGAGCATTATTTAACTGTGTATTATTTGTGCAGTTTGCAGTTCTCTGTTCTGTTGGGATTATGAGAACATTAACAGATAGGAAAAGTTTTGGAGTGTGTGGCGTCCTCATGGGTTTGACATGAGTTTGGAGAGGGAGGAGAGGAAAGTTAGATCCATTAGAGTGTTTTTCCATTTAATTATGTGCATGTTTTCACATTAGCTGAGACTGAATAACCGAACTTACAATTGAACTGTGAGTAAAATCAGTGGTTTGGGGGTGGGGGAAGTGAAGGGGCTGCAGAACTGCAGGCAAAAACCCTTTAGGTTGCACTGTGGTACAGCTGCCCTGACTGACTGCCTGTGCAAGGCATAGCCCGAGGGGATCCATCAGTCCCTGCTCTCCCTGCTCTGGTTTTACTTTCTCTTCTCGAGGTGTTACTGCAAGGTTTGCTAAGTAGGACCTTCCCATGAATGTCTATCAACTGAGACTTGAGTTTTATCATTTTATGTTTGTAGTTTTAATTTTTGTTCTTGTTTGTTTCGTAGGAGTTCCCACACGTTCACAGGTTAGTTTAAGTGCAGGCTTTCAGGTGTAGCACCAAAAGAGAGTTTCATGCAACCATGCATTCTGTAATTGAAGAAAAATGTGCAATTCTAATGGCACTTTGACCCATTGCTGAAACACTGGGTTTTGCAATTGAACAAACTCAACAACTGAAAACACTCTGTGTCTTCATTAGATGTCTTGAAGGTGAAGCAAAAGGCAGTTACTCCAGTTGTACCCATGGATAATTTGGTATTGATTTTTTTTTTTTAATAGTTTTATGATCTGTTTTTAGAAAAACACTCATTTCTTGGTTTACTTTAGTTGCCATAAATTGCCCAGTGCAGAGTCTGGTCCACCTCCATTCGTTTATTTTCATGGAGTAGTTGCACAAAAACTGGTAACAGCGAAGTAGGAAAGCTCTTTGGTTACTCACCAGTAGCTTCCCTTGCAGAATTGCTTCGTGGCTCACACGTGGTGTGAGAAGGGACGCGGGAATTTTCCTGGATTCAGTAGCACTCGCTTTGTTTACGTGTTCAGTGGAACGTTGGGTGACTAAAGGGAGGTTCCCTTTTTAAAGTATTTGACTTGTGCTTCGAGGACTTAGTTGCCACTGTGCAAATTGTGCTGTAATATTGTACCAAGGATCAGTGAAAGTGTTTTATCTTTTTTAATGTCGTTTGTATTTGACCGGGTTTTATAAATGTAAGAAAACAGAGTGTTGTATTTTGATCTGAAATTTGCGTATGGTAAAAGTAACTTTGCTTTATGTATCGGAGGTTTGTTCAGAACTTGAATCATTTTATAGAAGGGTACAGACCAAAATTAATTGTCTTAAAGGTGTTTAATAAATTAACCAAATAAAACATTGATTGTTTGAAAACTTGTTAACTGCACCTTCTGCTTTTTTTTTTGTTTGTTTTTAGAAGGAAGAACGTAGTTCAAGATTTTCTCTCAAGGTCTTATGAAAAGTAAAAAAAAAAAAAGAGCAGTAGATTTTATAAATATCATTTCCCATGAGTTATCTGTTTTATTATTAAACATTCCAAGATGCCAGAAGTTTAATCAAAGGGGAAAACCCAAAGGAAATAAATGGAGGAGGAAAGGCAATGAGGAAATGAGGGGAGGCGGGATCAGTCCCTCCCTGGCTCTGCCCAGGCTGTAAATGCTTGTGGCTGCTGGGCCGTGGATGTTGTCAACGGCCACTCCAGGAAAAACGGGAGTGGGAAGGAGCTCCTGCTCACCTGGAAAAGCTCTCATGGTTGTTTCAAGGTGTCCATTCTCCCCAGCAGTCACCTTCACTTGTCCCCTTCACAAATACTGCTCTTCCATGCGACCTTTCAAAGTGGAGGAGAAAAATATGTGAAGCATAACTGCTCCCAAGGGCAGGTACAAACAGCTCCTTCCAGGGCTGCCTGATATTCCAACCCTTGGCTGCGTCATGGCGTGCGGACGTAACCCCTGAAAGTTCAGAGACCTGGACATTTTTAAGATGCCAAGCAGCTGCAACTCCAGTTGAGCAATATTCTACCTCGGTGCTGTGCTGCTCCCTGCACTGGGGTACCAGCCCTTGCCTCTGCTGGGGCTGCCTCCGCTGGGTTTGATCTTCAGGAAAATACCCAGAGCTCTGTCTACCTTTTCTTAAACAAAAGGACATTGAGGCAAGGCCAAATGTGAGGTAGGAGTCAAGGAAAAGGTGAGGTTTGGGGTAGCTTGGGCAAGGGGAGTGAAGGGGGAAGGCAGCAGCACGGCTTCAAAGCAGAGTGCAGAAACCGGGTGCTGTGAACATGTGTTCTAAAAGAGATGGTGGGTACTAGGACAGAAGAATGCCTATTTATTCCATAAATCCCTTTTCTTACTTAGTTCCACAGCCATACCAAGGTCCTGAACGGCCAGCCAGGTTGGTGCAGGGAGCCTGAGGCCTCCAGTGTAAACACAGACTGATGATAGGGAATCTTGTGTTGATTTACCCTTGTTGCTGGTGTTCCCATGGTTATGGCTGCGTAGATGGGCTCTGCCATATCTCCCCTGTCTTACTGAGTCTTGGAAACAAAGACAGGAGGGTGAAGTTGGATTTATCTTTATTCCACAGCTTGGAATCCTAACAGAAAGGGAAGAGGGCTGCTGGCTGATTTCCTTTACCTTTTATGCACAGAGGAGATATAACTTTAGAAGTACCCATTTCTGCCTCGTTAACCCCTCAATTTTTTTCCTTAAGTCTCACAGGAGAAATCCAGAACTGGTTCCTCAAACAGGATTTTCAGCTGAAGCTCTTGTTTTGTTTGAGCAAGGCCTCTCTTAACTGCAAGGTGCCTCCTTAACTGCAAGGTACTTGCCAAGAAGGCAAAGTATTGAGTTTACGCAACCAGACTTGTGACTCTGGTGATTTCTGTGTTGCAGGGAGTCACAGTTGTTCACCAGCTTCTACCTCAGCCTGAGAGAGGAGTGTCCCATCAGCTTTCTCCTGGCAGGAACGTGCTAGGAGAGGCATGCAGTTGGCAAAGGATCCCTGCCGGTTGGAGCTGCTGTGGAGGCATCTGGGTGTGTAAGCAGCCCCAGCTTTGCTGAGCCAGGCTCTTCCCAAGGCTGGTGCCTCCTTGGTAAGAGGTGGCATCTGTGTCCTTTGCACAGCCCAGGTCTTGGAGCCATCTTTCAACAGGCTGAATTTTCCAGGTGAATAACAGGCTTCTGGCCTCCAGAATCTCAAATCAAGCAGCAAGACCTGCTGTTCACTAAACTTCATGTTACTGAGTTGTCCCTTTGCACAATGATCACTGGAAACAGTAAAATTAACAGAAGAATTAATTGCTGTTCACAATTCAATACAACCCATAACTTTTTGTCTGGAAGCAGTTCTAAGGGCAGAAAATTAACGTGGAGTCCATGGAGTCTTGGTGCAAGTCATTTTAGCTGAAGGTTTTTGCCACTCCACAGATTGCTCCAGGTGAAGCCAATGCCAGCAGGATCAGAGCTGTTACTTTTGCTTTTTCCCCAGCATATTTGGGCATTCACAGGCCAAGCTCTGTCACGTGTGGCCTCTAAGGGATCATGAACCCCAACGCTGTGGGCTGGGCTGAAGGAGTTGGCTAATGGAGAATTTACGGTAAGAGCAAAATGTATTTTTAACCACCAGGATATGCTTATCATCAGGAAAGGGCAAGCAGCACTCCTATCTCCGGGGAAGGGGAAGTGTTGAGCGTGACTTTATTTTTTTCCAACTCCTTTTCAGACTCTGAAAGGGTTTTTTTCTTGCTGAGACATGTCGTTGGATTAAATCAGGGAGTTACACAGACATCAATCCTGGGTCACAGGTGAAAAATATTAAATGCCAGGCATGCAGTGTTTTTCCATTGCATGTGATGTACGTTCAGGAAAGACCTTTGGAAAGAGTGCTTTGAAACGAGTCTGTTTTGCCTTTTAAAATACACCAACAGCCCATCAAGAAGCTTTTAATTTTTTAGAACAGCTTTGATGTTTTCTGTGTTGAAGAGGAAAGCAGATTCCCCTCCTTGCACCCCACCCTGTGCCTCTGGAACAAGCAGCACATCCGGTGCCTGCGACCGTGGGCTGCTTTTTGGCTTGGGGTGCTTTGCTCAGAAGGGGGCTGGACGCGTCCCCTTGTTTGTCACTGTGCCTGTTCGGGCTCTGCCACCCAGGAGAGCGCCCAGGGATCCCTGTCCCCCTGTTTGTCACTGTGCCTGTTCAGGCTCTGCCACCCCAGAGAGCACCCCGGGATCCCTGTCCCCTTGTCACGGTGCCTGTTCGGGCTCTGCCACCCAGGAGAGCGCCCAGGGATCCCTGTCCCCCTGTTTGTCACTGTGCCTGTTCAGGCTCTGCCACCCCAGAGAGCACCCCGGGATCCCTGTCCCCTTGTCACGGTGCCTGTTCGGGCTCTGCCACTCCGGAGAGCACCCAGGGACGCCTGCCCTCGGCTCCCGAAGCGAGTCCAGGGTTCACCTCAGCAGCAGCGCCCTGGCATTTTCCATGTTCCACAGCCGGCGCTGCTGTCCCTTTCCATAACCCTGCCCCGGGACCAGGAAAGCCTTTGCAGGAGACGCTGCGATTTGCTTTGCAGGACACAGCAGCGCTGCCTTTCAGGCCACCTAGGCAGGAGGGGCTTGGCCGATCCTGTAAATACCTGCTTGCCTGTTTTAGTCAGCGGTTGGAATCACAAAGGAAAGAAACGCTTTGAAATGCTAAAAGCTGCCTGACCAAAGAGACGGGCTGAGGGTGTTCCCGCCCTGCCTCGTTCCATTCCCACATGCGCTGCCCACCCCCTCCGAACCAGTCCCGCCTGTCCTCCCGCTGTGTCCCCATCGGCTGCCAGGCCTCCCTCGCCCCCCTCCTCCCGGCTCCCCCCTGCCCGTGCTCGGGGAAGGTGTTGGGAGTCCTCAGAGCTCCGATTTAAAAGCCCACGCACAGAAACAACCGCGCGGTGCTGGAGTCTCGCCGAGCGAGAGCGGCTCAGCACGGCCCCGGGGCCGCCATCGCTGCCTCCTTCCACTCCAGCTCGGCTCTTCCTTCAGCGCTGGACGCGGTGGGCTGGCAGGGATGGCAGGGGAGGCTGTGCTGTGCTGTGCTCCCCGCGGAGGGGCTGGCCGGGTTTGTCCGGCATTTCTTGCCCTTGCTGTGGCTGTGTGAGGGTGAGTCACGGCAGCCCGGGCAGAGAGAGGCGCTCCCCTGGGCCTGCACCCTCAGAGCCTCGGGAAGGGCCTATCTCTTCCCATCAGCTGCCCGTGGAGCTCAGGGCAATGCTCTCCTCTCTGAAGGGCTTGGGCTTCAGGTGGGGGTGATCCTTTGCTTCTTGCTATCTGTGCTTCAGCAGGTTTCGCTGATTTGCAATTAAATCTCCTTTCATGTTGGTTTTAATTGCCTTCTCAGTTCCCCATACTACAGAGTAATGCTGAAGAATCCATTTTTAGCCTTTCAATTCATCTCCTCCTCATTTCAGCTGCATCTGTGCTTTTCTCCTTGCTGTTGTAGTGTGAAATATTCAGGGAGAAATGTGAAATTCCCTCATCTGAAAGTCACGTACCACATCTTACAGCTTGCCATGAGGCATGGGAATGTTCCTGGCTCTACCTGCTTTGAAGAGCAAACAAAGGAAAGCTGCAAGCACCACAGTGTCTGGTCTTGGCAGATGCTTTGGAGACCAGCCCATTTTCATGGAAATTAGGTTGTTGCTATTAGTTTATAGGGTTTTTTTGTCAGGACCTGAGCGATTCCTCAATCACTTTTCCATTTTCATGAAGCAGTTTGTGAATCACATACATGTAAAACGAAGGAGTTAGCAAATGCTGCTTCCCTTTGATGTATGGTAATCCGGCCTTCTTGTTTTTAACTGCTCCCTGGAATTTTCCATCTTAGTACGAATATTTCAATGAAAGGTAACAAAGAAACCCCCTCGCTACCTTGTACTCATTTAAAGGCAACAGGAAGGTTGTGAAAGCTAAAATGAAAACAAAACTGGTTTGCAGTGGAATGGTTGTGCAACCCCCATTTTAAGAAATGAGAGAGGAAAGGGCTGAGGAAGAACATTCAGAGACAAACCCTTCAGGTGTGAGGCAGTGGTGAAGGTTAAGCAGTCCCTGCTCAGAGGGGTGTGCTGGACTCACTCCTTGGTACAGGTGTAACATTATGCCATTGTAGCATTCCTCTATGTTGGAAAAGTGGCTTTAAACACAGGCACGTTCTGTTTGACTCCATTTGGAGATGTAGCATCAGCATCAGGACCAAGTGCACCACAACTCAGTTCGATGCTTACATCTTTTCCTAATTTTTTCCTTCATGCTGAATGGCATTTTACATCCTTGAGATGTTAGCCTGGTGGTTGGCATAACCCAAAATCTAACAATTTACCTGCTATCAAGTGCTCCATCTTTCTGGGCTCCTTTTTTTTTTCCTTAATCCAACCTGTTCCTTGGAGCTGATGTAATTAAAATGGCACCACCCTCGGACCCTGCTCTGGGATGACAGATGCTCCTTGGATTTGCTTTTCTTTGTACAAACACATTGCTATAAAGGTCCTAAAGACTAACATTTTCTTGCCTAAATAGATGCTGGGAATAACTTTGGGGTAGCATAGCTGTTGCCTACTTTAGCCTTGAGTTTGAAAAGGAAGGTATAATATTATTCCAAAATTTTTCATAACTGTAGAAGTGAATTTGAATGAGAAGTCTTCTCTGTTTCCACTTTTTCAGTCTCATTGGTAGTGTGGTGAGAGAACATCTTCCTACAGGATTTCCCTGGTACATTCAGTTCTCTGGATGTACTTCGGATTTGTGGTTAAATGGAGAGATGTCCTCTCTTTCTTTATGGCTGTATTTAACCATTGGGAAAAACAGTTACTGTGTTTGAGAACACTAGAATGATGTTGTTTACTAGAGGAAACAGCCATCATAACAGCCACAGGCATCTCAATCCCTTTGTTGGTTTCAGAGAAACTGGGAAGGAAGGAATATTCCACAAAATGTCTTGGGCTGAATCAACACCCTGTTTCCAACATGCGATGGCAGCGTCGCTCTTGGGGCTGAGCCTGGTTTATGTGCAGCATTCAGAGCTCAAAGTGAGACCCCAATCCCACAAATATTTAGAGCTCTCCTTGGGCTTTTATTTGCAAAGCCTTTGCTCTGACATTGCGAGGCACCTGTGAATGTAGCAGACTGCTAGACAGGGAAGTGTTGCTTGGACCTAGAACGGCGCGTGGTTGAAAGCAGAACAGATTGGGAAATCTGAAAATTCAGGGGACCAAGGGAGTGTGTTCTCAGCAGAGCTTCTCACAGAATCTTCCACCACTCCCCCACGGTACCAGTTTATTAAAGAGACCTGGAAAAAAAAAAATCCCTAGTTCTTGCCAGCCTGGGTGACTCCTATCAGAGCTATGACAGGTTTCTTCCATTTGCAAGTCAGAACAAGTTTCTCCTCTCTCTTGAAGGTACATAATTATCAAGATCATCCTTATTGCTACACCCGTTACCATTGCCTATAATCTTTGGGTATTTGCACTTTCCTGGCACAGTCCTGATTGGCAAAACAAAGCTTGCATGTGTGATAAGTTTAGTGTAAGAGACTCTTCTCATTAGTGCTGGATGCCATGAATCAGAATGATTAAGTGATTTGTCCAAAGCACAAAGCAGATTTAGTGTTTCTGCACCGCAGTCCTACTAAATCATGAACGTTACCAAATTCACAAATATTACCTAAAAATACTGAATCCTAATCTTGTAAATGTAGTCTGTTTCTATTTATACTGGAGGCCTCAGACCTCAACCATTTATTTCTTCCTTTTAAAAAAAGGGCTCCTAGTAACTTGAAATTATGGTAGTTTAAATTTTCTTCATGCTGAAAAAGTGTTGTTTGGTATCAGAAAAGCATCTAAAATTTTATCTGTTTCCCTCAGTTAATTGTCCCTGCTTTGGTCAACTGGGCTAACATACCTGCTGTGTGTCAGAGAGTGAGCTGCAGGTGGGAATGCTGGAGAGCTAGTGTGAGAAACTCAGCAGAGGTGAAGACAAATGGTCCAGCAAGAGGATGGAGAATTGCTCCCTGGTGGCCTCATTTCTGGTCCTTGCCCTTTGCATATCTGTGTGACTGGCAGGTGAGAGAGAGGCAGATCTTCAAATATGCCAGAAAGTTGTTCAGGATGATCCTCTGAACTCTTGGCTTCAAAGTCAGGTCATGCCTTGGAGGAGCTGCTCCTGTCAGGGGAGCACAGCACTGCCTGGCCCTCAGTGCTGACCCTTGAAGGCTGAGAGGCTCTCACCCCTCCTGAACAGGGGCTGCGCGAGGTTCTGCAGTAGCTCCAGAGGTTATTTGGGGAGCAGAGCCATCTCCATGGTGTGTAGACATGGGGGAGGGGGAAAAGGCTGCTCAAGGAGGTGGCTGATACCATCATGATTGGAAGGACTTTGCTTAGAGCTTCTGCTGTCAGCTGACTGTGAGGTAAGTGTAATTTTTTGCACCACTCCTGCTCTGAAACTCCCCCGTAGCTGCAGGGGCAGGTGGGTATCGCCTTTGCCACAGGGCCCAGTGTGATGCAGAGAGATCTCACCTTCAATGCCTCAGTGCACAGCAGTGCTGCTACAAGGAGGAAGTACGAACAAGATGAAACTGCTCCAGCACCTTTAGGCCTTCCTGCTCACTCTCTTTGCTTTTCCGGTCATCTTAATCCTCTCCTGCTCAGCAGAAACTATATTCTGCAGGGAAATAAACCTCCTGTGAATGTTCCTGAGCTTCCAATGGTAAGAGGAATGAGTTCCCTCCCTTTCTAAAAAAGCCTCTTCAGTAGATTCACATGTTTCAATTTGCCTTCATGAGGCTACTTGGTGACAAGTGGCACCATAACCTACTCTGAGGCTCCCCACCCAAAGCTTTATGCAAATTGTATGTAAACTTACTCTCACCATGAGTGATAACCATGAGATAGGTCATGCTTGAATGCCATTTTGTTCATGGATGTCCTGGGGCTCACCAGTGCCTGGTGTCCTAGCAGGGGTCCACTAAGGCATGTCCCCAACCTGGAGCATCCCCAAGGGGTAGGGAATTTAGGAACAAAGGTGACTCATGAAACTTCCTGGGTTCCAGCTTACACTCTCAAAGTCCTCCTGCTGCAGAATCCAGCCCTCCCACGTGGCAGTGGAGTTGTTCTGCCACATCAGCATCACTGTGACTCTGTCCAGAAAGGAGCTGCCTGCACCCACAGGGAAACAAATCCACGGTAGCCACTCAGGGAGAAACTCCATATGTGACTGCTGTTGCAGGCAGAAATTGCCTTGCTCCCAAAATGGGATGGTGAACTGCCTGGGTGGGAAGCGCAGGAGAATCCCACATGCCCCTTCCCTCTGGTGCTGGCAGGTGGTGCTGGCCAAGCCCAGCCTGCACCCAGAGCTAACACAGCCAGGGCCACAGCTTCTGAGGGGTGCCAAGGTGCTGAAAACACACATGGCCTTGGTCATGTACTACGGTCCGAGCACATCCTGCTCCCCACTGCTCCCACACGGTGCCAAATCCCACTTCCTCTGATGCTCTTTCAGTATTAGCAAGTCAGGTCATGGGTCTGATGGGTGCAGGGACAGGGAAGTCTGATCAGGGCTTTTAGCTCTGTGTACATCTGGTGGGGCCTGCTCCCTTCCTGTGGCTCCTCCTGGACCTTATTCTAGTCTTTTCTTCCTTTCTTTCATTTTTTTTCTCCCCCTTAAAAGGGAGTTGTACCTACAAACCACCATCAGTAACCATCCCCTGGGACTGCCTCTGTCTTTGCTTCCCCCAAGATCACCACCATTTGTGTTGCCATGCTGGAGAAGGAGACTGAGGTGTCCCCAGACCCATGGCTTTTGGGAATGAAGAGTAGTTGGTTGTGATTTATAACCTGAGCCCTAAATAATAGGACCTGAACCTCCATGCTTCATTTGTGCCTGGTGGCTTACACTGAGAGATCTGTGCAGGGTACTTTTGTCTTGCTTTTTCATCCCAACTTTGGTGTAGCTTTCATGTAGCTTTCACATCACTGCATGTAATTACGCCAGCAAAGAGAGGCTGGGAGGCTTGGAGAGCTGAGGGAGGTTGGCTTTTCTGGTTCCTCTTACAGAGGCAGTAACTTCTGCAAGGAGTGAGGGAACAGGCAACTCTCCAGTCACTGCTCAAAGCCAGGGTGTCAGGCCCCAGGCAGAAGAAAGAAGCAGCTGTGTCAGCTCCCCAGGTATTTGGGGACCTCTGCTCTGGTACCACCAAAAAAAATCACAGGCATTTCTCATGCATTACCCTGAGAACAACAGGACTGTTTACACCACCGTTTTCTGGAGTGGGTTTACATGCCATGCATTCAAACCTTAGTTTGCTTTGTCCCAACTTCCCAGTGCAGGCAATCCCTAAGTAACCACATTGCCCAAAATTACTTGCCCACTTGAATTTGGATAAGTACATGCTTTCCCAGCTGGCTCATTGTTCTGCTGCTAAATATTGCTCAGATATCCTAGCCATGCCAAGCCTGATTTTTATCTGTGGATTCTGCAAGGCAAGCTGTGGAATGCAAATTATTCCAGTGTATTTGCAGGTCTGTGCTGAGGAGGAGATCCCTGGAGCTTGATCCTTCTGTTTCCCAGTGAGTCATTATTGTTGTGTAGGTTGTATTGCCCCACCACTTTGAGATATGAAATGCTGGGGTTTTGCAGGTCACTTGTCTTTTGTAAAAGAACACAGGGTCGCAAAATCTCTGTGTGTGTCTAGCAGGAAGCCAGCATTCCAGTGGTGATCACACTGCTACGTGTATGCAAACCTTTCTTCCAAAATCTCACCCAAAATCTATCTCTAGGCAAAGGCAGTGTCCCCTCAAGGCTTCACAGTGTTAGAGTGCTTAAGGAAGGCACTCTGACTGCAGACAGTGACTGTTAACATAGCAAAGTCTAAGGACAGGCAGGCAGCTTTCTGCAGGCCCTTTTGTCTCAGGCAAGCAGTTTAAACCTTTGCTTTCACTTAATAACCCCAACAACCAAGAAAAGGTGGGGGAATCTTTTGATAATCATATGTTCATTCGATAGAGTGCACATAAATGACTGCTTGAAATTTTTTTTAACTCTTGAAGTTACATTCCAGTTGCTCTGGTTAGGTGTCCTTTCTGCTCTTCTGCTGAACAAAGGAGGCAACTCTATCAGCTGCCTCCCTGAGAGAGAATTTGTGGCTTCCTTACACAGAACAAGGCAAGAATAGGTTAAAAAAATCTTCCCCCACATGGTAGTGCTTCCTAAACAGCCAGCTATCTCTCTGCAGTCAGGCTGGGTGGATTAGCTGCTGTGCCAGGAAAGAATGATGATCCTCCTGCACCCACTCGCCTGTGGGGAGGGCTGACCCAGAAGGGAGCTGGGAGAGGGTAAGGAGTGCTCAGTGAGAGGAGGCACTTCTGCCTTGGGAGCAAATTAGAGCATGTTTGATCACTGGATGGATCTAGGGCATCCCCACAAAGCTCAGCCCTGCGTGAGAAGTCTTATGGAGTAAATGAATGTCTGGATCCGGGGATTTGAATGCTTACAGCTGCCTCCTGCTTGCTCTGAGTTTACTCTGAGCTAACACACACTGCCACGGTGACATCTAGGCCTGTTTTGTCACAGCCTTGGGTTTTTGCAAGGAAACCCCCAAATTTCCTCTGTTTGCCCCTGTTTCATGCAACCTGCCCTATCCACAGCTGCTGCAGTGGGGAATGATGTGGACACTTGTCCCTGGTAAGGCACAGAAGGACACGTGCGGTGCCACAGCAGCGCTGACCTGGCCTGACAAAGGACACAGGTTTTGTGTTTGCCACTGAAGATCCTCTGCATAGAGTGAGGGGTTTTCAGACTCTTCTGGAGATCCAGACTCGGCAGTTTAGGTGATTTCAGAAGAATGCAGGCCAGGATTTGACTTTAAGTATTCACATATTTTGACTTTCCTTGTATTCACAACTAGTTTTAAAAAACTGCTGGCAATAAATGGCAGAAAGTTGCTCACTTTAGCAAATGCAAGAATACAGACTCTTCTATTTTCTCTATTTTCGTGCTTTATTTGACAGTGGTTTTTGACTGACTTCCAGCAAGGCAATAGTCAACCTGACTAGAATTTGTCACCTCCTTTGAGCTAAATATAATTTGGATTTTATTTACCTCATAGTATTTCTTTAACAAGATGTGTAACTCACTCTCTGATGTGAGTTTTTCCTGGAAAAAAGAACAACTCCCCACATTGCTGTCCTTACGCAAAACAAATAAAATCTTTCTGTCTTCTTGCCACATTTAGATCTATATATATCCCTGGTACACAGAGGAGA
Organism: Aleadryas rufinucha; assembly: GCA_013397815.1. Lineage (NCBI taxonomy): Eukaryota > Metazoa > Chordata > Aves > Passeriformes > Aleadryas > Aleadryas rufinucha. Next base: position 915,437 of record VZTH01014969.1, on the reverse strand, counting down.
TATCAGCTTGGGAATTGGCACACTGAGGGAAAATAAATGAATTTACAGTAAAGCCTGGTTATTGTTTTTAAAGACCTATTGAAAGGAGAAGACTGTTCTTAATTTTCTCTCATAATCTCATTTCAAGATGTTTAGCTCATAAAGCTCTGTCAGAACATAGAGCCTGGACTTTTATCTTCACTCTCCAGTTGAAAGCCTGGAGGACACTCTGGTTTTTCACTCCTGGCCATGGTCACGAGGACAAGCTGTAGCCAATACGGGACAGGGTCCTGTGGGCCACCACCGGACCAATTCCTTGTCCAGAAGTGAAAAGAGCTGTTGATCCTGCCTTGTTTGCTTTGCACACCACACCCCTGCTTATTGCCTGCAATCTAAATTACAGAGGCGGCCAAACTTGCTTCCTGTTCCAAACAATAGCCCTGGCTGACACATCCCCTCGTAATGCACGGAGCAAAGTGCGGAATGGCCCCGTGGGTTTGATGGGCTGGGGCTGTGGGTGCTGGTGGCCCCCAGAGAAGGGTCATCACCTGCACCCCAGACAGGGTGGAGAAAAACGTGGGGGGCTGGGGAAAGATGTAGGGGCTGCTGTAAGTGTGCTGTGGAAAGAAATTACTTTATGGAGGATGTTAGTTAGGGGAAAGATGTCTGGAAATATGGGGAAAACTTCCTGAAAATAACAAGTGTGAACAAGATCAGCAAAGGCTTATGAATTTAGTAGGAATTCCTAAAGGGAAGCTAGTTTGTAAGTGTCCAAGTGTCTCAAGGCCTGAGTCATGCTTTTCTCTGGAAAAAAGATGATATTATTTTGTTGCAGAAAATATTTCCATGAGGTAGTTTTCATTTGAAGGATTATACGTGGGAATACAAATTCTAATTTCCTCAGTTGTTTTACCTCTTCTAAGAAATGTATGCAACAATCAGAGCTGATGTTACTTGTGTTTAACAGCACTACAGGGAAGAGTTGTGCTGCGTGAGAGTCCCTATGCAAACACAGGATATATAGAAAACGTCCCAGGTATTTCTTGGGAACTGTGCTGGATTGCAGCCAAAATGTCATGGAGGACATAGGTAACAAACCCAGCACTCCCATGCACAAACACTGTTGTGTTTACAGTGCCTGACTAAGGCCACTACAAGCTGGCATGGGCACGTTGCTGTCCTCAGAATACCAGGCTACCAATGCTGAAAACCTCTGATTCTGGTATCCCATGATGGTATCTGTGGTCCTGGGATGTGTAACAGCTTCCAAAACAAGAATTACCTTCCTCTTGTTTGAAACAGAGAATGTCACAGTGCGTGGACAGGGCCACTGCTGCTTCCCCGTGTTTCCCCTGGTGAGGTGCTGCTGGTTCAGTTGTTTACGCTGCAGCTGAACTGGGAGAACAGTGAATAGTGCAGAGAAGGGGAGGTGAGTCAGGCCCATGATTAAGTGCAGGAAGACAAGCTGTGTGTGCAAAGTGATCTGGGCACCGGAGCTGGAAAATCCATCCGACCCCTCGTGCTGTTGGTTTGAGGAGACTTGTGTTATGAAAGTGTTCCTGGGCCATTATTCAGACTTATTTTTCAGGGGATGCTGGCACGTTGGGAAACTTTGCATTTACTTCCATTTTAATGTTCTTTTGTTCTGCATTCTGACTCAGAATAATACCTTTCCCTGTGAGCCGGAATTACAGCTGGAGCCAGGGAACGGGTTCCAAATTAATCTGGTATCCTGGAAATCTACCTCACTGATAGCAGTTAGAAATCATTTTCATTATCTCCACCCACAGTTTCTCAGGGAATCCTGGGCATCTCTTGTGAAGGTTCTCTCTCCCTGTTTTTATCCTTGCTTTGGGATCAGGTGACATGTGGCTCCATTACTTTCTGAGCCTCTGGATAATTTACTCTTTCCATTTCTCTTCCAGCATGATCTATACGATCCTCCCCTGAGACATTTTAATGTCTGGAATGAACTCCCCCATCTCCTCTGGAGAAGACTGAGGCAGATGATTAACTGGAGCCAAATCTACCCCTTTTTCTCTCTAAATTATCCCTTACTGTCTCCTCCTTCCTTCCCTTGGTTTTAACGAACAACCTCATGAAACATCTGACTTCTTGTTTTTTCTAGGGAAAAATTTTAAACAAAACCACATTCAGACACACAGACATACACACACAAGGCAGACAATGAATGCTCAGAGACAACCAGCAGCATGCTCACAGAGGCAGGCTTATATACAGATACAATGACGTAAATCAACACCCAGAAGCATTTATTAAATTACCCAGATATATACACACAGGGACAGGCAGATGGGTTAAGGCTGCGTTTTTATTGGTGGATAAATGAAAACATCACTTTAATGCCCACAGGAGAGTATTTTGGAAAAGCAGTGGCAGCAGCAGCAGATATTAAAGGTGATAATATCTCTTTATTCACTCTTGCAGACTAATTGGCTTGTCCTAGGAAAGGTCAACTACTGCTGCATAGCAAGTGCAAACCCATACACATTCATAATCAAAAATCTGTGTGAAAGCAGTACAGCAGTCCTTCCCAAAATCATCCCCTGTTCCCAGGCAAGGAATGGTTCCTGGAATTTGCATCCCTAAACTCCCACTTTTGATTGCTCTGGACAGCCCTGTCTTCCTTTTCTCTTGCTCAAAGATATGAAAGCATACTGAATTCCCTGTGTACAGCCACAGGAAATTCCCAGAAACCAGCTACACAGCTCTTAATGTATTAAATACACTTTTCCTTGAATGCCCATCATCCTCAGAGTATGGAGCATCAGCTCCCACACCCAATTAAGGAGGCATTTTAGCCATAGATGTAAGTTAACTGTAACAACTTCATGAATTAAAATGGCCAAATGTCTGTCTTTTCAGGCCCACATGCAGGATTTCTTATTAAAAACCACTGCTAAGCTAACTGTAATTTCCTTAGATGACCTTGAACCATGGGACTCACCTGTAATATGGTTACAGTGAGGTATAAGTTATATGCTATGAGGCCTCTAAACATGATAACTCGGCCCCATCATCCCCACTGACACCTTCCTACCCATTTCCCCAGTCCTGCTAATTTCACCCAATATTTTCTTTACTCCTTGTTTCACTGTTTAAATTCAGACCGTGTTTAGGACTGTAATGATCTTTGCTCTTGACTGTGGGACAAACAAGAGGCCAAACACCAGCTGCCTGCACTCACAAACAAGGTCTGGAACACACAGAATGCCTTTATTCTCCTGCTGCTGGTAATGATAACCCAGCCCTGCTCCACGCTGCCCACGTTGCATCCACTCCCTTTGCTCCCATCACCTGTGTGGCTGTGGTAAACAGATGTAAATTGATATCTGCCTTGGTGCAATTTGCTGATGGAGTTAACCAATCCACAAGATGTTTTGCAGCAACAGCTGTACCATCCCTAATGCTCTCAAGGTCTTACTAGAGGCTCAAGAGCTGGTGCTGGATAGCTGGTGTTTTCCTGTAATGTCTCATTCTGCATTTTTATCTTAAAGCTTTCTATAGCATTAGTGAAGAACTTAATCCAAATGCACTCTTTTCAGCTTATCTTTTTCCTCTTCTGAAAAAATAGCCTTATATACTGGAAGAAATTTATATATCATAGAAAACACCTCCATTTTGCAATGTTGTAGTAGCTCAGAAACTCTGATTTTGATGGTCAGCTGCAGCCTTGACCACTACCTAAGTCAGAGCCATGATTTTTATTGTTGTTTGGTGTGTAGGGTTTTGTGTGTGTTTGCTTTGTTTTGTTTTGTTTGAGATTTTTTTGGTTATGATGTGTGATGCATTTCTTTTAGGTATATGGTACAGTCTGTCCATTACTGACCATCCGTTCTTTTCAGAGAATTCTCTGGGTTTGTCATCTTCTTGCTCTGTTGCATTTCACCTGGGGACTGTCCTAAGTGAATGACTGCTATTTCTCTATTTGCTGTTGCCTTTTGGATTGTAAGGCCTTCAAGGATATTATACTTTCAAGAAATAATCTGTGCTCTGCTGATGGGCAGGTAAAAATGACAAGGTATATGATTACCAAAGTGTTCAGTTAGCTGGATCTGTGAATCTACAACCATGAAGGATAACACATTAAATGAATGCACCTCTCTGTCCTTTGTATTTGTTTGCTTAGACTTCTTAGGCCAGGGTCTGTGTTAGATGTATTTACAATGTTCTCAGCACAACAAAGCCTCCAGCACTGATGATGTGCATTATCATCAGATGGGAGTTTATACTTTATCTTATAGCCCAGCTCATATTAAGGTAAGGAAAGGACTGTGGACAAGTGGGAGAGTTTCAGCTGCCTTTTGTGTAACATTGTTTTGAAGATATTGTAACACAGGCATTTCATAATAAAAACAGTAATTTGTTTTATCTTCTCTATGACACCTCTTCACCAGAGAACCTGTGATACTAATCCTGCTAATACTTGATGCTTTTTCCCTAGTCTGCTTTGTTTTTCCTCCCCTTGGTCTTTAAAAAAAATAATCCAAGATTTTCAGCATTTCATCCACTTCTAATTTCACTTCCTCATTGTGTTGGTTCAGTGAGAGAAGATACACTTCCCTAATCTGGGGACTACTTTTTTCTTTCTTAGCTGTTCTTCCTCTGTTTTGGGGAAACTTCGCCTTATTGTGACAAGCTCAGAACTCTGCATCATACCCCACATTTCCCTTTGACTTTTTATGCTTGGTTGTGTTACAATGATGTGTCAAGAGATAAATAGAGCATTTCAAACTGATGAGCACTTGCAGCTTGGAATGACTGGTAGGATGTAATCTGTTGATGAAATAGGAAATATTAGCTAGAGGTGGGAACAATAATGCAGACTGTGTAATGGAAATGGTGACTTTTCACTGTGTCCTGCCAAATGATAGTTTTTTACATACATCCTGATGGCAGTAAGAATGAAAGTAAATGGAGATGGCAGCCTGATGAGAGCTCACCTTTTTCTGGGGTTTTTCTGTGTCTGGACATGTGGGTGGCCCTGGAAGAAGGCCATGGAGAAGAAGTTTAGGTCTACTGTAAGTTGGAAGGGTGAAGGTGAGGGATACTTTAGCTGCATTATCTGGTTGGGAGCAGCAAAGTGAAAAAAGAAATTTCAGGCTCTTTCCTCTCTGTTTCTTCTGCTTATCTCTTTCCTACTGACTAGTTAGTTTATTTCAGTTGCCTCTTTATTTCTATTTGTCCAATTCAGATTTAGACCTGATACTGTAAGAGTTGGAACTTCCTCTTTCCAATTAAATAAACCCCTTCACCACAGAAATTCCGTTAATTCTGCTTCATTTCAGACACATTTAACCTACTTTGTATAGTGTTTCATCCTACTAAATCAGATCTGGGAAAAGTCAGACTGGAGTGCTGCTCAGATCAGCAGATGGCAGGCTCCTTCTAGCAATTGGCACCACCAGCTTCATCCTACATCCCCCTACATGAGAGCATCTGATGGTGACAGGCAGAAAAAAAAAGTATTTCTGCATCATGCACTCAAGAGTGTGCATTATGTCAGAGTGGAATCAGAGATATATTTGTCCCCAGGGTCTGCACAGCTCGCAGTCAGCCCTGTGCTGTAATGTGCATCAGCTGGGAAAGCAAGAACCCAGTGACTGAGTAATTTGGAGAAGAGTAGAAATCTGAATGCCAGAGATGTCAGAGAATTGCAAGTTCACAGCAGAGTCTGATTTCCCACTTACTACTCCTCTGTGAGGTGTCTTTCAGAACCACTGTTAGTCTCAGGAGTGGGTAATGAGAAATCTGGGGAAAAGAAAGAGCTCCTTGCAAATCCAATCTTTATTTTACTCGCCTGTGATCAGTGGTGCCCTAATCAAGTCCTTCCTTTCCTCAGGGGAAGCTATTTCTTGCAGGGTGGGTTTCTTTAATCTTTATCTATTTAGGTTTAAAAGTCCAGCACCCTTTTTGGGAAGCAATTCAGTTGCCCAAAGTTTTATGACTTACTGAATCCTCTTAACACCATCACGCTGATTAATTTAAACACACTTCAAATGCAGGACTTTTAGCATTACTGATACAGCATCTCTTTGATGTTTTAGGTGTTTGCTTGAATATGTCGTAGTCCCCAGTTTCACTGAAGAATGGTTTAAAAGTATTTTTTTAACAATACAGCATTGTTATGAAAATGAACTGACTAGTGAGTCTGATAGCAGGAATTTGCTCTGAGTCAACAGTGGCAATTTGCAAGCATTGACTAATGAATTCCATAATCCAGGCAGCACCTCTGTGAATAAGGGAAGAAAGCTCCATTATCTCTAATATGCATTGAGGATTCAAACATGAGAGGAACAGCTGCTGTGTAAGAGTCTAAACGGATATTGAATACAATTTGGGAATTCCTGGTCCTTGCTGCTCTGCTTGGAAAAACCGTATCTCACATCTCTGATCAGACAACTCCCAGGGATGTGCTAAGCAGACAAGAGAAGTGGGGGGTTTTTTGTTACAGAAAGCATGACTGGGGTAGGCCCTTAGAGCCTCTGACAGAAAATTTGAGTGAGAGACAGTAAAAGGAGATTTATCTTTTCTTCCCTCTTTGACTGAGTGGGGAAGGAGTTTGTCAAGTCATGTGTTAATGTTGTAACACTGTAAAAGGAACCAGGAGTAATTAACAGTGTAGTAAGTGATTATTATTCCTTTTTCTTATTTTCTCCTTTAAAGCATACTACAAATCCTGCAAAGCCCCTGTGGGGAGAGTGGTCAGCACATCTCCTGTTGAGGCACTTAATTCTGGCCCTTGCCACAGCTGCTCCTTTAGTTCCCTCATAGCTTGTCAGGTATCCACTGCATGGATTTACACTCAGGCAAGGTGACTTTAGTCAATATTTTTTTCCTGCATAGGTTTTGGCATCTCAAGTGTTTTCTCATGGGTGTTCCAAGCCCCTCACCGCCATTAAACCTACGCTAGTGGCACTGAGCACTCAACACAAATTGCTGCTTTCTTCTCCTTCAGAATATCACATTTCTTTTGCTTTAAGACATGGTTGTAGGTGGGTGTTACTAAGCTTAACAAGGTATATCAGGAGAGTGCTTCTGTTTTAGCACCCTGAAATGACCACTGCAGAGCACCTGATGGAACTGAGTGTAGATCTACAAGAGACCAAATGCTGGAAACACATAAAAAATGGCAGTTTGTTCTTAAGACTGGAATCCCGGGTATTTGCAAATGATTGTGTTCATGAGCTTTCCTGGTTTTACAGACACACAACTGAGCGGATGAATATTCTGAATAATATATGTCACAACTGAATTGGTTTTGGAAAAGGGGAAAAAAAAATCTGTTGCTGACCCAGAAGTCTTATCTGCTTTAAACTGGTAGGTTTACCTACAGTGGGTGTATCCATGGTGGGTATATCCCAGGTTTCCAGGCTACAGAGTCTTTCAGGAAGCGATGCTTCTGTTTACAAAGCCTATTATGAAATGGCAGTGAATAATAAAAAGAGGGCAAGTTACAAAGAAGTGCAAAGGAAAGGGCAGAGTCCAGGAGCAGGGTAAAGAACTGGCAGGTGGGTCTGAATTGCCCTTCTGCCAATGTCCTCTCTTCTGGAGAAAACACCTTTACCTCTGCTCACTTCCCTGCCAGCCCCACTCTTGTTTTGGTCCAATTGCACTGATATTTGTGCAGAGTAGAACAAATCTCTCTCTATCATCTCCTTCCCTCTTCAAATTTGACCTATACCTAGAGGCCCTGACTTAAAGGAGCTTCTACATGATAGTAGTATCACCAATAATAAATAAACCATTCAATTTCCATTTTCAGAGGTTGTGTTTCTCTTGCAGCACAGAAATGAAGTATTTCATAGAAAACCTCACAAATTCTTGAATTATTCAAAACGGATATCATGCCCAGAAGCACCTTGTGAGTAGCTAGAGGTACATTTTCACTGATGTGCTTTTTATTATGAATTATTTGCTCAGTGTTTGCTATTTAAATGAATTATTTTCTCATATTCATGATAAATTTCTGGTTGGATTTGTTCATTTGGGGGGAAAAAAAGAAAACACGCAGCAATTCCCCAAACACCACCTTGAAATACTGCCAAGCATGTATACCTGAGATGTCTGTTGTGCTGCATGGAGCCAGAAAAGGAAGTCTGGAAGAACAAAAAAGCCAGGATTGCAACTGATCCAACTTGTGTTTGCTATAATTGATAGGAGATATGAGGAAAGGTGTTAATTTTAACGTGTTCAGCCCTGGGTCACATACCGGCTATTTATTGCGGGTTGGATGGCTAATGTGCGTTTCAGCAAGCTGGGCAGCCAGCAGCCTGTTTCAATTTCACTTGTCTAGACAGGGTTTTGGGTTGCCCCGTTCTGGCAGGCAATGTGAGATTTCATACCTTGATCTTATCGTGCTGTGCTGAGCTTACTTCAGAGAGAAGAACACCTGCAGCCTGAGAGCGGGGATTCAGGGGGAGCTGCGAATGCACAGCACGTCGGAGGATCTGGACCTCTGTCCTTGACAGGTGTTGCTAGGAGTGGCTTTTGCAGTGTCTCAGTGGATTTCAACACCTTGGAACGGTGGATTTCCAGGCTTGGATCCTTTCAGGTAACTCACAGGTTGACTGCTATAGAACAGCCTTGATTTTTTGCTGCCTTTTGTGGAACACAAGTGGAAAACATCTGCTCTAATTTGCCAGGAAATTCACTTAAGGACACCAGACTCTTACATAACGTCCTCCCGTTGTCGAGCAGCTCTCAGAGAGGACAACTGTGGTAGATTCAAAGCAGTGGTTTGAGCAGGTGGCTTACTTGCACAGATTTTCACTGGAATAGTCCCAGTGGTTGTATTTCTGAGTGAAGTGCTGGTGCAGGTGAGTGTATGTGAATAATCCTACTATCGACACGATTATCATTTGTACCAGAACAGTGCCTCGGGTTAAACAAGAACAGGTCTCCCTTGTACCAGGCACCCTATGAACTCTTGGAAACAGACAGTTCCTGCAGCAAAAACTTGCATCTAAACAAAGCTGTCCTTTTCTACTTTGGTTTGCAAGTATTTTTTATTATTATTTTTATTGCAGTTCCGCACATATTTATAGGTATGAGTAAATCTGGGTTTATTTCAGGGTAAATGCCTGCGTCACTCACTCCTCGCAGTATATGGTGTGCAAAACTCTGTGGGAACCGCCTGTAATGTTTACTGCACGATGACCAGTCACTTTGTTTAAGTTCAGGAGGTAAGTGATTACGAGGACTATGAGATACTGACAATTCGAACCTCTATAAAAGAGATTTTTGTCTTCCTGTTGGTTGTATTATTCATGTCATTAAATGAGTGGCTTTCTTCTAACCTTTGCCAAGTTGCATAATTCTGCACCATTTTATCAACTGGTACTTGGGAGTACTCTGGAGACTTCCTTGCTTTTTATAAAAAATTTTGATGCTGACATGCAACAAAACTGTCCCTCAAATTTGCTAGTAATTGATAGGTTAAAAAACCTTCCTTTCTGAAAGTGTTTAGACAGCAATGCTCCTGTCAAATGCAAGCCTATTTCAACACAACAGCTCTGTAACAACACACGTGATGGACATGCTCGCTGTAATTGTGGTCCAGCCAGTCATGTATTGTCTTTGACAGCAGCCACTACAAAAGGTTTTATGGCAAAGGCTCCCAAGCCCTTCCAGTAGCAGCTTGCCTCTCCAACAGATAATCTGTGTGTGACTCGTGATGAGAATAGATCAGATGAAAGAGCTTTCTCTGGGGCGGGCTGGTGACGCTGCCTGCAACTGCTGGCACCTCTCTTGGTATGGTGACCTATCCAGAACTATTGCACGGGGAGATGCCACCAGAAACCCAGTCAGAGCACACACACTGCAATCATCAGCTCGTCACAGAGCAGACCCTCTCCTAACCTCCCTCAATCAGAGGTGAGCTTAAACTTTTATTTCAAGTATAAAGGTTTATACTTTCTCTGAATATGTTGCAAGCACGAAATAAAACTGCCCTGTAAATTCCTTCTAAATTCTGGACCTTGGTAATTAATACCCACTGTGAGGGGTCCCACAGTTCAATGGCATGTGCATGTACTATATAAAATGTATTTTCTTTAATTGGTCCTAACCTGGTTGTGCAACTGAGGAAATTGGAACCAAGATCTGAGTTCTACCACTGAGACAAAAGCAAGTGTCGATGGTACCGTTTCTCTGGGCATGGCATCCATATTGCACACAGAATCCCTCAGCTGATAAGCGGTTTAGAGGGCTTAGAAGGGAGTTGGTTTTTTCATTGCTTTCCTTTTTTTTTTTTTTTGATAAACTATTGTGCTGTTTCACGGACGATCAGAGGACACCTCCACCCCCTGCTCAGCACAGTGTGAAAAGGTGCTGCTCTTCCTGGGCTTCCAAGGGCTGGTGCACTGGGCAGGGCAGCCGTTCCCAGTTTCCCCACGAAGCCAGAGGAAAGGGAATATCGCTGCTGAAGTGCTAGCAGCCTGGCATGGGCTTCCTTGGCCACTCTCTGCAGGGGCTGTACAAGAGCTTAACGCTGGAGTGAGGATGCTCAAAACTCAACCTGCGATGATTTGTCACCTACAAGGAGAGGTGGTCACACCCCCTGCGTCCTGCCCGGGCTCCGGCCAGCGCAGGGGCTGCGAGAAGGGGACACTGACCGCACCGAGCCTCCGCCGTCCCTCGGGTTCCACCCGGGGGTTCCCCTCACGGTGGAGGGGCCTGGCGGTGCCCGCACACCTCCGGCCCTGCCCAGCCTCATGCCCCGATGAGCTGCGCTAAGCGAGGTTTAGGTTGGACGTTAGGAGGGATTCCTTCACCAAAAGGTGATCGGACATCGGAACGAGCTACCCAGGGAGGTGCTGGAACCACCGTCCCTGGAGGTGTTCAAGGAAAAGCCAGGACACGGCACTCGCTGCCGCGGTCTGCTTGACGAGGTGGCGTTCGGTCACAGGTTGGACCCGATGATCTCAGAGGTCTTTTCCAGCCCGAAACGATCCCGGAGCTCTGCGAGGGGCGCGGCGCTTCCCGCGCACCTCCCGCGGCCGCCGCTGCCCGGAGCGGCTCCGCGGCCATTGACGTCAGGCAGGGCGGCACGTGACGGCGGCGGGGCCAATCGCGGCGCGCGGAGCCGCTNGGGGCGGATTGGGAAGTTTGAATAAGGATTTTATCGCTTCCCTTTCCCCCTTCTCCCCTCGGTGCGGCTCAGTCCCTACCCCCATCTTCCCCGACAGGTTTTGTTGTTGGTTTTGTTTTTTTTTTTTCTCTTCAGCGTGCCATTTTCTTTCTTTCT